>CAXKVI010000002.1:78593529-78807132 GCA_964058755.1 Campiglossa producta
ATCACGGCAAAATATGAAACAAGTCCGGTTTCGATATCTTGTCTCTAACACCGTTTTCATTAGGGTGCTTAGCTAAGTTGATATCAAGTTAGCAAAGCACCCCAAAATTCCGGGAAAAAATTACCCGGCAAAATTAATTCTTTCCCGGCAAAATCACGGCAAAATATGAAACAAGTCCGGTTTCGATATCTTGTCTCTAACACCGTTTTCATTAGGGTGCTTAGCTAAGTTGACGCGAAACTTCGTATATGAAAAAGTCCAAAAATAATTGCCCGACAAAATTAATTCTTTCCCGGCAAAATCACGGCAAAATAACGGCAAAATATGAAACAAGTCCGGTTTCGATATCTTGTCTCTAACACCGTTTTCATTAGGGTGCTTAGCTAAGTTGATATCAAGTTAGCAAAGCACCCCAAAATTCCGGGAAAAAATTACCCGGCAAAATTAATTCTTTCCCGGCAAAATCACGGCAAAATATGAAACAAGTCCGGTTTCGATATCTTGTCTCTAACACCGTTTTCATTAGGGTGCTTAGCGAAGTTGACGCGAAACTTCGTATATGAAAAAGTCCAAAAATAATTGCCCGACAAAATTAATTCTTTCCCGGCAAAATCACGGCAAAATATGAAACAAGTCCGGTTTCGATATCTTGTCCCTAACACCGTTTTCATTAGGGTGCTTAGCTAAGTTGACACGAAACTTCGTATATGAAAAAGTCCAAAAATAATTGCCCGGCAAAATTAATTCTTTCCCGGCAAAATCACGGCAAAATATGAAACAAGTCCGGTTTCGATATCTTGTCTCTAACACCGTTTTCATTAGGGTGCTTAGCTAAGTTGTCGCGAAACTTCGTATATGAAAAAGTCCAAAAATAATTGCCCGACAAAATTAGTTCTTTCCCGGCAAAACCACGGCAAAATAACGGCAAAATATGAAACAAGTCCGGTTTCGATATCTTGTCTCTAACACCGTTTTCATTAGGGTGCTTAGCTAAGTTGACGCGAAACTTCGTATATGAAAAAGTCCAAAAATAATTGCCCGACAAAATTAGTTCTTTCCCGGCAAATTCACGGCAAAATAACGGCAAAATATGAAACGGGTCCGGTTTCGATACCTTATCTCTAACACCGTTTTCATTAGGGTGCTTAGCTAAGTTGATACGAAACTTCGTATATGAAAAAGTCCAAAAATAATTGCCCGGCAAAATTAATTCTTTCCCGGCAAAATAACGGCAAAATGTGAAACAAGTCCGGTTTCGATATCTTGTCTCTAACACCATTTTCATTAGGGTGCTTAGCTAAGTTGATATCAAGTTAGCAAAGCACCCCAAAATTCCGGGAAAAAATTACCCGGCAAAATTAATTCTTTCCCGGCAAAATCACGGCAAAATATGAAACAAGTCCGGTTTCGATATCTTGTCTCTAACACCGTTTTCATTAGGGTGCTTAGCTAAGTTGACGCGAAACTTCGTATATGAAAAAGTCCAAAAATAATTGCCCGACAAAATTAATTCTTTCCCGGCAAAATCACGGCAAAATATGAAACAAGTCCGGTTTCGATATCTTGTCTCTAACACCGTTTTCATTAGGGTGCTTAGCTAAGTTGATATCAAGTTAGCAAAGCACCCCAAAATTCCGGGAAAAAATTACCCGGCAAAATTAATTCTTTCCCGGCAAAATCACGGCAAAATATGAAACAAGTCCGGTTTCGATATCTTGTCTCGAACACCGTTTTCATTAGGGTGCTTAGCTAAGTTGACGCGAAACATCGTATATGAAAAAGTCCAAAAATAATTGCCCGACAAAATTAATTCTTTCCCGGCAAAATCACGGCAAAATAACGGCAAAATATGAAACAAGTCCGGTTTCGATATCTTGTCTCTAACACCGTTTTCATTAGGGTGCTTAGCTAAGTTGATATCAAGTTAGCAAAGCACCCCAAAATTCCGGGAAAAAATTACCCGGCAAAATTAATTCTTTCCCGGCAAAATCACGGCAAAATAACGGCAAAATATGAAACAAGTCCGGTTTCGATATCTTGTCTCGAACACCGTTTTCATTAGGGTGCTTAGCTAAGTTGACGCGAAACTTCGTATATGAAAAAGTCCAAAAATAATTGCCCGACAAAATTAATTCTTTCCCGGCAAAATCACGGCAAAATATGAAACAAGTCCGGTTTCGATATCTTGTCTCTAACACCGTTTTCATTAGGGTGCTTAGCTAAGTTGACGCGAAACTTCGTATATGAAAAAGTCCAAAAATAATTGCCCGACAAAATTAGTTCTTTCCCGGCAAATTCACGGCAAAATATGAAACAAGTCCGGTTTCGATACCTTGTCTCTAACACCGTTTTCATTAGGGTGCTTAGCTAAGTTGACACGAAACTTCGTATATGAAAAAGTCCAAAAATAATTGCCCGGCAAAATTAATTCTTTCCCGGCAAAATAACGGCAAAATGTGAAACAAGTCCGGTTTCGATATCTTGTCTCTAACACCGTTTTCATTAGGGTGCTTAGCTAAGTTGATATCAAGTTAGCAAAGCACCCCAAAATTCCGGGAAAAAATTACCCGGCAAAATTAATTCTTTCCCGGCAAAATCACGGCAAAATAACGGCAAAATATGAAACAAGTCCGGTTTCGATATCTTGTCTCTAACACCGTTTTCATTAGGGTGCTTAGCTAAGTTGACGCGAAACTTCGTATATGAAAAAGTCCAAAAATAATTGCCCGACAAAATTAATTCTTTCCCGGCAAAATCACGGCAAAATATGAAACAAGTCCGGTTTCGATATCTTGTCTCTAACACCGTTTTCATTAGGGTGCTTAGCTAAGTTGATATCAAGTTAGCAAAGCACCCCAAAATTCCGGGAAAAAATTACCCGGCAAAATTAATTCTTTCCCGGCAAAATCACGGCAAAATAACGGAAAAATATGAAACAAGTCCGGTTTCGATATCTTGTCTCGAACACCGTTTTCATTAGGGTGCTTAGCTAAGTTGACGCGAAACTTCGTATATGAAAAAGTCCAAAAATAATTGCCCGCCAAATTAATTCTTTCCCGGCAAAATCACGGCAAAATAACGGCAAAATATGAAAATATGAAACAAGTCCGGTTTCGATATCTTGTCTCTAACACCGTTTTCATTAGGGTGCTTAGCTAAGTTGACGCGAAACTTCGTATATGAAAAAGTCCAAAAATAATTGCCCAACAAAATTAATTCTTTCCCGGCAAAATCGCGGCAAAATAACGGCAAAATATGAAAATATGAAACAAGTCCGGTTTCGATATCTTGTCTCTAACACCGTTTTCATTAGGGTGCTTAGCTAAGTTGACGCGAAACTTCGTATATGAAAAAGTCCAAAAATAATTGCCCGACAAAATTAATTCTTTCCCGGCAAAATAACGGCAAAATATGAAACAAGTCCGGTTTCGATATCTTGTCTCTAACACCGTTTTCATTAGGGTGCTTAGCTAAGTTGATATCAAGTTAGCAAAGCACCCCAAAATTCCGGGAAAAAATTACACGGCAAAATTAATTCTTTCCCGGCAAAATCACGGCAAAATAACGGCAAATTATCCACCTGGTCCCGACTCGATTGCATTAGGGTGCTTAGCTAACTTGACACTCATTTGGCGAACGATAACCAAAACGAACGATAGTTGGTCTTGACGTTTCGTCAAGCAGTTACATTCTATGTAATTAGATTTCGAAATTATTTGTCAAATTGAAGTGCTGCCGTATGTAATTTATGCAAGAGTTTATAAGAATCAGTAAAGTTTTTAAAAAATTTTCTTGTATTTCAAAATTCTGGGAACATTCTTTTTGGCCGGTTGACATAAAAATTTCGGATTCTAATTAGAATCTGACTGCTGGACGAAACGTCAAGACCTACTATCGTTCGTTTTGGTTATCGTTCGCCAAAGAGAATAAGGCTCATAATTTAACAATGTTGTTCACAAACTTTCACTCTGAAGGGAATTGCAGAGCCTGCCTGGCATATTTTATATCATAAAAATAATCTTGAGTTTTTTATTTATTTTTTTTTTTTTTCAAATTTTAAGTTCTTTCGAGAATAAATTATGTGACCAAGCTAATATACTTAAAAGTAGGGTATTTGTTTCCTTTAGGAGTCAACTGCTAATAAATTAGCTAAAATTATGTGATATAGCTCAAAAGACGGGGTTCGGCCTCAGAATCACGAGTCCGGAAGCTCTTTTTTAATATTTTGCTTCTCTGAAGATATATTTGCAATCAAAGTTTCAAGTTTTCATGTGGTTGTTGTAATTTTATTAGGCTGTCCCTAAAAACGTGCAAAAAAAGTCGCCCCGTTATTTCACACGTCCGGACTTGGGATGGTGTAGCCCAGGGTTATTTTTGGTATTTGTTTCCTTTAGGGGTCAACTGCTAATAAATTATCTAAAATTATGTGATATAGCTCAAAAGACGAAGGCCGCCAACTCAGAAAGGTCGCCAACTCAGAAACGTGTTCTGCACATAAATACCATGGATTCCGCCCCAATTTTGGTATCAGAACCGGGTCATTTTTCGGTTTTTTGACCATAACTTTTCACTAAAACAAAAAAATTAAAAAAGCGCTTCCGGATTCGTGATCCTGAGGCCAAAACCCATCTTTTGAGCTATCTCCCATAATTTTAGGTAATTTATTAGCAGTTGACCCCTAAAGGAAACAAATACCGGCCGCGCTTCCCTGAGCTACGCCATGCCAAGTTCGTACGTGTGACATAACCGTGGCTACCGACTTTTTTTGCATCTTTTTAGGGACAGCCTAATGTAATACCAACAACCACATGAAAACTTGCAACTTTGATTGCAAATATCTCCTCAGAGAAGCAAAATATTAAAAAACCATTCGATTTTGGCAACGCTGATGACGCGGGGAGAAAATTTTTCGAGCGGCAATTGCAAATTCTAAAAATACAAATTAATTCAAACTGAATCAAACTAAACTTATAAAAACTCAACCACACTCTTATTAAAAACAACCAAAATAAAAGAAGTGAAATAGAAAAGCACTCCAAAATGGGACACAAGGGCGGGGGCATGATCGCCCCTTACCCGGAGACAGAAGCAGGAGTAACAGCAGGAAAAGAAAAAACGAGGACCAAACGCAACAAAGAAAAGACCTAACTATCCCAACAAATGCAAGTAAGTCCACAGATACCCCTGCGGGTTAGGGGTTTAGAATATGCCCGAGGTAGGCATACCGGTCGTAAGAGGCGACTAATATGCACATAGGTAATTGACGTGCTACTCGATGGTTGATCTACGGATATGATGCCTCTCACCTCTCATTACCCATCTTCTCCTTCCTCATGGATGGAGGGATGCCATGACCTAGAAGGTTCCACTAGTCATACCAAATCGCTACCACGACAGTCAGGCAGTACCGCAAGGGAGTACCGCAGCGTACCGGGGTCATATCCGGCCAAGGACTGTCAACTTCGGCATCACTACCCAAAACCTTCGGGGAGTGTTTTGTGGTTAACAACAACAACAACAACAAGTCCACAGATATTCAATATTTATATAATGACTACCACAAGGGGCCATATATGGTCTACCTGGATAAAATATATATTCGATATACCATCCGATATCTCGGAAAGCGAACTACTACAAGAAATCCAATCTCCCATTCCTATCAAGCAAATTATAAGAGTGACCAGAACAGAGAACGAAGAGAAGATCTCAACACGCCGAATTAAACTCATTTTTGATGGTTTAGAATTACCAAAAATTACATATTTTTACGCTAAAATAAAAGTTAAACATTTCATTTCTTTCGCACAATGCTACAGGTGCTACAGATACAACCATTTTGCACAACATTGCAAAGCCAATATAATCTGCCCAAAATGCAGCGAAACACATGTAGGGTTAAAGACTCTACTACATTGCATGTTGGTGCAGGCTGGCAATGCTGTGAATTCAAAGTTAACTACCAGTTTTAACATCTCTGTCTTTCATCATACTTTTCCTTGTACATTTATTACTTTAATTCTGAAATTGCATTGTAAAACATTCTCGTATAAATACGCTAAATAAAACATTAAAATATCAACTGGAATTCCTAAAGTTGTGACCCCGCCGATTAACATGCCGAACACCAACAACAGCAACGGGCCGACCGAAACGCAGGAGAGATTTTTAGATGCCGAAAACATGCTACATTTGGGGCGACTTGCTGTTAAGCCCCCACCATTTTGGAAACCAGACCCTCGCTTATGGTTTGCGCAGGTGGAGGCGCAGTTCATACGCCCTGGTATCACGACTGACGACACCAAGTATTATACGGTGGTAGCTGAAATCGATTCAGCAGTATTAACGCTAGCGATATTATTGCGTCACCACCTACTTCGGGCAAATATGAGGCGCTAAAAAAGCGACTTCTAGATCAATTCGGAGAATCGACCGAAAAAAAGCTTAAGCGTCTTTTCGATTCTTGCGACCTGAACGATAAGAAGCCATCCACCTTACTAAGAGAAATGAAAGATCTAGCGCAAAACAGATTAGACGAAGAGGTGTTGAAGTCAATTTGGATGCGTCGTCTACCGCCGCATATACAACAAATTTTGAGGGCGGTAGATGAGAATGTAGAAGCATTGGCAAAGAGAGCCGACGGTATTATGGAGGTAACGGCGGTGAATGTCGTCAATGCGGTTGATGCAAACACCAGCGGTGCAGAAGCTGCCATCGCCGAACTGGTTTGCAGGATAGACAGGTTAGAGCGAAGCACGCGGAACCGGGTCGAGCGCAGAATGCCAACCGAGCGAATTAATGCGCCCCGGGCAAGACCAACTACCACAACGACAAGCGCGTCTGAACAAAGAAACGATATATGCTGGTATCATCGCACTTTTGGTAATCAGGCTACAAGATGCCGGTCACCGTGCAGTTTTACACGCACGCGTACGGAAAACTAATCAGCCCTCCGTTCAAAGCGGCTACAACGGAGGCTAAACAGGCGTCGAGCCGCCTCTATATATTGGACAAAAAGTCCGCAACTAAATTTTTAATAGACACTGGGGCCGAAGTCTCAGTAGTACCCAGACGTAGAAACGACACACAACAAACGTCGGCAATGAAATTGATCGCCGCAAACAACACCCAAATCGACACAAACGGAAGGAGTATAACGCTAGATTTTGGATTTGAGCGAATGTTTACCTGGCTATTCATCGTAGCCGACGTATCCTACCCGATAAATAATAGGGGCCGACTTCCTACAAAACTTCGACATTTTGGTGGATATGAAAAATAAAATTATTGTTGATCGAGCGACAAATACTCAAATGGGATGCCTAGTAATAAAACCACCACAAAATATTACCACGCTTAAATGCTCTAATGTTTTTCACGAAATTTTAACACGCTATGTCGATCTCACAGAAGACAAAGCATCGAACAGCAGTTGCGGTGTCTATCACTTCATCGAAACGAGAGGGGCAACGGTGGTGCAGAAAGCAAGACGGCTATCACCGGAGAAATTAAACATAGCAAAGCAGGAGTTTCAATATTTATTGGAGAGGGGTATCTGTCAACGTTCAAAAAGCCAGGGGGCTAGCCCATTGCACATGGTGCAAAAGGCCAACGGGTCGTAGCGGCCATGTGGAGATTACCGCAACCTCAACGCAAAAACCATTCCAGATAAGTATCCCATACGCCACATACAAGATTTTTTTGGAGATTTACGCGGTAAAACCATTTTTTCAGTTATAGATTGTAAGAAGTCGTACCACCAAATCCCAGTACACCCGGCAGATATTCCAAAGACCGCGATAGTAACACCATTTGGACTTTTTGAGTTCAAGTACATGACGTTCGGGCTGAGAAACGCCGCCCAAACCTTCCAACGGTTTATGGATGACACGTCACAAGAAGAGCACGCCATGCATTTACAACAGCTTTTTGATCGATATCGTGAAAAAGGTCTGGTGATAAACCTGGATAAGTGCCAAGTGGGCTTGTCAGAGGTCGAATTTCTGGGACATTCAGTATCTTCGAAGGGCATTTCACCCTTGCCTCGCAAAGTACAAGGCATTCTCGATTTAAAGAAGCCAACGGAGGTGCACGAACTTGCCGATTTTCGGGGGCAGTCAATTTTTATCGGCGATTTCTTCCGCGAGCTGCAGCCATCGAAGCTCCGCTTCAGGACATGATGGGCCCTTGCAAAAAGAATGATAAGACGAAGTTGAGGTGGACACAAGCCTCCGAGAAGGCATTTGAAGAGCTCAAGACACTGCTTGCAAAGCAAGCACTAATTTCGTTCCCAGAGAGGGGAGCCATCATCGCATTGGTGGCAGATGCGTCCGATGTTGCAATGGGCGCTGCACTGCAACAGTTAGTGGGAGGCAGGTGGCAGCCACTCGGCTTCTTTTCCCAAAAATTTACGAAAACGGAAGCAAGATACAGTACCTACGATCGCGAGTTACTCGCCATCCATAGAGCGATTCGACACTTCAGATATTTTTTGGAAGGGACGCAATTTATTATCTTTACAGACCACAAGCCTTTAATTCAAGCTTTGAACAAAGTTGGGAAAAGCTATCCCCTCGACAGACACGGCAGTTGAATTTTGTGAGCCAGTTTTCTACGGATATACGGCATATCAGTGGAGCCGAAAACATCGTTGCAGATATGCTGTCGAGAGTGGCAACATTCGCAGCACCTACTCCACTAGATCTGAAGCTTTTACACGACGAACAGCAGAGGTGCGAAGAGTTGTTAGAAATGCTCAGGGTAAGATAAGAGGATAATACCTCCTTGCATTTAATGAAATACAAGCATCCAGATACCGGAATAGAGATATTTTGTAACAATTCGATGGGTAAGATAAGACCATATGTCCCGGAGCCGCTGCGGCAAGTAGTTTTCGACGCTACGCACGGCCTTGCTCACCCTGGAGCAAGAGCAACCAAAAAGCTTATAACCGCTTGTTATGTGTGGAAAGGGATGAGCGCGGATATACGAGCTCGAGTTCGCAGTTGCCTTGCATGCCAGCGTTGCAAAATTGCACGACATACAAAAAGTGCATTGGAGACTTTTGAAGTTCCCAGTAAGCGTTTTGAGCACGTGAACGTAGACATTGTTGGACCATTCCCGGTATCACGAGGTTACACATATTGTCTAACATGTGTCGATCGGTTTTCGAGGTGGATTGAGGTTTTTCCGATAACGGACATGACGGCTGAAACGGTTGCGAGGGAGCTACTCAACGGATGGATCAGTAGGTTTGGAGTGCCGAAGTTTATCACAACCGATCAAGGCAGACAGTTCGAAAGGAGTTTATTTAATCATTTGGCCAAGTTGCTGGGCGCCAAGCACATCCACACCACAAGTTACCACCCGCAAGCGAACGGCATGGTAGAGATGGCACCGCGTTCTAAAGGCAGCATTAAGATGCCACACTACCGATAGAAATTGGGTCGACATTCTGCCAGTAGTCCTCTTGGGCCTGAGATCCGCGGTAAAGGAGGAGTTGGGTGTGTCCATAGCCGAAATGCTCTACGGTCAACCCCTTAGGCTTCCGGGTGAGTTCTTCGAAAGCGCGCGAGAGACAACAGTAGACGAACCCGCATTTTTACAAAAAATCAAACAACATTTTGAACAGCTGCGGCCTACGCAAACGTCACAGCATGGAAGGGCGCCTGTTTATGTTCCCAAGGATCTTCGATTTTGCAGTCATGTGTTTTTACGAGATGATACCATACATAGACCGCTCAAGGATCCGTACGATGGCCCGTACCTGGTGATCAACAGGTATCCAAAGACATATACCATTTTGATTGGCCCGAAGCAAGTCACGGTCTCGATTGATAGACTCAAGCCTGCTTATCTCCCACGAGAAGACTCATTGGCTACACACAGCGAGGTGGTATCATTACAGCTACCTTTCGCTGTTTTGGGAGAGGAGTGATGTAGGGTTAAAGACTCTACTACATTGCATGTTGGTGCAGGCTGGCAATGCTGTGAATTCAAAGTTAACTACCAGTTTTAACATCTCTGTCTTTCATCATACTTTTCCTTGTACATTTATTACTTTAATTCTGAAATTGCACTGTAAAACATTCTCGTATAAATACGCTAAATAAAACATTAAAATATCAACTGGAATTCCTAAACACATAACCCAGAAACCCAATGCACGAAAATTCAATGCAGAAACTGCAAAGGTGAGCATACAGCAACCTTCAAAAAATGTCCGGCACGCTCAAAAGCGTACACTATCAACAAAATTATGACACTTGAAAACCTAGGCCCCTCAGAAGCTAGACAAAAATACTCAGCGATTTTTAACAATCGTTTCGACTTATTAGACGAGGACCAATATAACATTTTAACTTCCTTAAACGATAAAATTAAACAATTAAATGTGAACGCAGATCTTTATGAAATCAATAAAAACACCCAACAATCAATATGAGGATTCTTCAACTCAACATACAGAGTCTGAAGAAACCCGGCAACAAAGAACAGAATTTATATGCTACAGATTGGTCAAAAGGGATGTGGAACTGCATACCCTTAAATGGGTTAACTTTAAGCTTGGCGTGCCGGAAGCACTTTTGCACTTGGTTTTAAAACCAGAAATCTGGCCAGCTAATGTCACTGTTCACCCATTTCGTGCCTTTCGCAAGAAGCAGAGTACTTCCTGATGCCGTTGCTGACTCTAATTCTAAAAATTTTAAAATATATTATCAAAATGTTTCTGGTCTTAGGACTAAATGTTCGGATGTTTATTTGAATAGTTCTTCATTAGATTGTGATATTTTCGTTCTAGTTGAATCTTGGCTGAATGATAGCTTCTATAGTAGCGAATTTTTTTATCTAAATCTTTATGATGTATTTCGAAAAGATCGGGATTTTACAAAAATGGGCTGTTCCAGAGGAGGTGGTGTTCTTATTGCTGTCAGGAGAAAATTCCAGGCAGCATTTGTAACACTTTCCAACTCTGATACACTCATCGACCAGTTATGTGTACGTGTTCATGGTTCGTCTGGAATTTTGTTTGTTTGCGCATCTTATATTCCTCCGAACAGCGCGGATAGTTTGTATTTCGAGCATGTAAACAATGTTGTTTCATTGGCGTCTAGTACAGTCCGTGATAATCATCTTTGTGTCCTCGGGGATTTTAACTTATGTAATTTGAATTGGATTCCAGCCGAAAACTCGGTTGCTTATATGGCTCCAAACGTAAACTCTTCAGCCGAAATTCACGTTATAGACAGCTTTCTAAGCTGCGACTTAGTTCAAATTAATGGTTTTTGTAATAGTCTTAACAGAATTTTAGATTTAGTGTTTATTACATCCAATGTTAACTTCAATTTGTGTGAAAGCATTACACCAATCCTGCGGTCTGACAGGCATCATGTTCCTCTTCTTCTTGAATTGGAATTCTATGAATTTTATGAAATTCCTGAGAAGCCTGGAACTAATTTTAATTATAACGCTTGTGACTTGTTTTTGCTAAATGACAGATTACAAAGTATTGATTGGTGTAATGTTTTACGGGGTAGTGATGTTACATCATGTTTTCATGAATTTAAAAATAAGGTTTTTGATATATGTTTAAATCATATCCCAGCTCATAAGAAACAAACATATAAGACTCCCTGGCATACCAAGAGGTTAAGGCACCTTAGGAATCTGAAAAATAAGTTTAAGAAAAAGTACAATCGTACTGCTGATCCTAATCACTATGCTAAATTTCAGCAGCATTTAAAAGCGTTCAACTGTCTGAATAAGTTCTTGTATCGTAACTATATATTGAGTTTTGAGGATAACATAAATTTGAACCCTCGGGCTTTTTGGCGTTTTGTGCAATCGAAAAAATCTTGCTCAACAGTACCTAATAATGTTTTTATAACGATATTGTTGCAAATAGTGCGGTAGATTCAGCGAATCTATTTGCTGATTTTTTTTATTCTAATTTTGAACCAGATGATCAGGGTTATTTGAATTCCTCTTCAAATCTTGAACACGCGATTAATTTTGGCTCCCTACATGTATCTGTTACGGATGTCTTGAATGGTATTAGGAAGCTTAAGCCCTCATCTAAGACAGACTCAGATGGTCTTTCGGCATTTTTACTGAAAAACTGTGTTTGTTTGGCTGAGCCCTTAACCGATATCTTTAATCTTTCACTTGCTTCGGGTACTTTTGTGGATGACTGGAAACTGACTTCAGCCTCTCGCATATTTAAAAGTGGGAATAAAAATGATGTCCGTAATTATAGACCGATATCGAAGCTCTCATCTGTATCCAAACTTTTTGAGATTATAGTCAATGATAAATTATATTTTGCCGTCAAAGGCTTAATTACGAACAATCAGCATGGTTTCGTTCCTAATCGCTCCACCGTTAGCAATTTGACTGTTTTCAGTGAATACTGCATCTCTGCATTTCAGAACAGATTTCAAGTCGACACGATTTACACAGACTTTTCGAAAGCATTTGATAGTGTCTCATCGGTTACTCCTGCAGAAACTTGCTTCGTTTGGTTTTCATTCCACGTTTTTGTTGTGGATTGAATCGTACCTTACTAATAGGCTCTGCGTTGTTGACTTGGATAACGTCAAATCCCGTTCTTTCATAGCATCTTCTGGTATCCCACAGGGTAGTATCCTTGGCCCCCTCTTCTTTATACTATTTATAAATGACATTGGTTCATGTTTCTCTTTCGCGGAATACCTATTGTATGCTGATGACTTAAAAATATTCGCAGTCGTTAAGAGTCTTCGTGACTCTGAACGTCTACAATCAGACCTTCTAAGGGTTGAAACCTGGTGCAGCTCAAATCGTTTGACTTTAAACATACAAAAGTGTTTTCATGTAACCTTTTCAAAATCAGCCAATACCATAGGTTCTTCATATAGTATCGGTGGTCATGTTTTAAACACTCTTAATGAAATTAAGGATTTGGGGGTGTTTTTTGACTCTAAATTTAATTTCACTAGTCAGATTAACTATGTAATAACACGATCTTATGCTATGTTTGCGTTCATACGTAGAAACTGTTTTGCTTTTACAAACCTTCATACTCTTAAGACATTATATTGTGCCTTTGTTAGATCACGATTGGAATATGCCGCTATCATCTGGAGGCCCTACCAGGTTGGTCCCTCTAACCGCATTGAGCGTGTCCAGAAAGTTTTCCTCCGTTTTGCCCTTCGATCTCTGAACTTTGTGGACCCTTTACCATCATATCAGTCCAGATGTGCTTTAATTGAACTTAACACACTGGAATGTAGAAGGTCGATCTTGGCCTGCTCGTTTGTAATTGGTATAATCTCTGGAACGGTGGACTGTCCATCCTTGCTGAGCAATATCCAATTCAATGTCCCATGCAGAAATTTTCGACAGTTCTCTACTTTGAAAATTGGGTTAGCTAGAACTAACTATGCAGTGAATGCTCCTCTCTCGAGAGCCTGTACTGAGTTAAACATGTTTTTCAGTTCCACTGGTGTTGATTTTACCTGCCCTTATGTAATTTTAATTAGAAACTTAAGATGTTTTTTCTCTTAATTTAATTTTGTACTTAGTCTGTAAGAATTTGTAAATTCAAAAACTTAATGATCAAATATACAAATATACAAAATATAACAAAAAAATAGACATAGCTTTACTAAGTGAAACCTGGCTAATCAACAATAGTACAAAAAAAAAAAACTAATGGCGGCGATATACCAACAGGTCGTCATAACCTCTAACGAGATTTTTAGCCGAGCTTCTCTTTCCAACTTGTGGTGTGTTGCTTTTGAGTTTTTCCTACAAGTTGGCGGGACCTACAGTTTTTTGCCGACTCCGAACGGCACTTGCAAAGCAAATGAATTTTTTGCTGAGAAGCTTCTCATCGCAGAAATACACCCGGAGAGTTTGCCAAACTACTGCCGAGGGGCGACCCCGTTTAGAAAAATTCTTTTTCTAAATAATTTTGGATGTTACTTTTTGCCGGGCATCGAACCGACACGACTTGGTGTAGAAGGCTGAACACTTAACCGCTACACCACGGCGGCCGCCCAACAATAGTACAAGAAAAATAAATAATTACAGGTAGGTAGGTTCAAATGGCTGCCGCAGAGACACACTTAGGCCAGTTTTGAAAGGCCCGTTGTGATACCACCAACACAAGGAAAGTCAGTCCCGGGACCCAGCCATATGGAAAATCCCTGAATTGTTGGGATTTTCCACATAGCAGAATCCCGGGACTGACACTCCTAAACCGACACCGTTACTCCTCCTCGAACCACTTAGATGATGTATATTGGAACGATTTTCCGTCATCCCTTGTCAAATTTGGGTTTGTAACAAACCGGTTTCGGCGATCTGCCATCTTCAGTGTTTGATTTCGTTCTGCAGTAGTATCCACCATGTCGGAAAAACACAAAATCAAATCAACTCACTTGGATGACTTTATGAAGCCCATCAAGTCCTTTATGTCCAGTTCCGCGATCTGGCTTAGGCTATCTAGGAACGGAACTCCCAAAAAGCGAGTTCTCGCGCCGCTTAAGGCCGGACAGTTGCAGATGAGGTGCTCCACCGTAGTCTGAAGGAGAGCTCAAGGTCCAAATCCCTTGAATAAACCCCTCCTCCAACTCTGCCGTCCAACTTCGAGCCGTCGGTGTATATGGAAGTGACACCAATCCGTCCTCTCCTAGTCTTCTCTGCTGGGAATGTTTATTTTGAAACAGCTATCCCCGACTGTAGTGGTCGCACAACGATCTGTGCTTAGAGGGAGAAAGCTGTAAGATTCCAGAATACTGGAGTGTCCAATAGTACCCGCACCCCAACTGGAGGTTTCTCTTAGGCGCAGAGCTGATGCCGCCGCTGACCGAAACCCTTCCAGATCAAGTGGCAAAATGCCCAGAATGACCTGGAGGGCTTGTTGTTGTTGTTGTAGTAGCGAGGTGTAGTCCTGCCTAAATGTCAGACAGGGTCACCCCGAGTGTATTGCTCTTGTCCGGGTCGATATAGGAAAACGGCCCGGGTCGTTTCGGCACGATGGGTACAGCACAAATACTGGTACCGTTCTCGTAGAACCGGCAATACAAGAAACTAGCCCAGTAGGCCATGTAGGTCATTTAGCGTTACCCAGGGTGCACCAACGGGGAGGCGACCTACTCTTACACCCTTAGCGCACCGCTTATACAGATCATATTGGATCTATGGACCTTCCGCAACAGATTCAGGTATGTTACCTTGCTCAGCGCCGGCCACCATACGACGACTCCATACAGCATGATTGGGCGAATGATGGCCGTGTTGTTGTTGTTGTTGTTGTAACGATGTGTAGTCCTGCCCAACGCGTATTTTTCCTTAACCTAATTGTCATCAATATCTTCTAACGGGAGTCCAAGGAAACTAGCAGTTTCAATAGGATTGGACCAAAGAGAGATGGGTGTTAGAAGAGTGGGCTCAAATGAGCAAGAAAATAAGTGATTGGTATTGTGGGGGGATGAGCCGCATGCCGGACATACATTCGGCACATCAGGGTTCAGTCTAGATATGTAGGAGTTTAACCTACTACAATATCCAGAGCGTAATTGAGCCAGAGTGACCCTTGTCTCTCGAGGAAGATGACGCTCCTCTTCAGAAATGCCAGGTGTTGCGGCATGTAAGACATTGTTTAGCGGACAAAGCGCAGAGTAATGGCCAACAGACGTTGTATGCATACTCTAGGGCTGAGCCCCCATTTTTTGCCAATGGCACTTTTGCATGTGTAAAGAGCGATGCAAGCTTTCTTCTGGCGCTGAAGAACATTCTCCTTCCAACTCAATTTCCTGTCCAGAACTATGCCTAGAAACTTGGCCTTAACCGACAAGCCCAGGCGCGTTCCATCTAGTTCTGGTAGGCTTAGTGGCGGTATTTTGTACCGGTTGGTGAAGAGGACAAGTTCCACTTTCCCCGGGTTGATACTAAGTCCGCAGCGAGAGGACCACCTCGAAACCTCTCGCAGTGCTACTTGCATCAGGTCACACAGAGTTTGTGGGAACTTGCCTCTGAATGCAATAGCTAAATCGTCTGCGTATGCCACTATCTTCCCGCCCCCCAGCTTGTGTCACGTAGCAACGAGTTGACTGTGAGGTTCCATAAAAGCGGGGAAAGAACACCACCCTGGGGCGTTCCCCTTGTGACATAGCGTGATAACTCAACCGTGCCAAGTGAAGAAGCTATTTTCCTTCCTCTTAGAAGTTGGTCAATTAAACCAGTTAGAGGTCTATCTACGCCCAGATTAGTTAGAGCGGAGTTGATCGCCTCCAGGCTTATATTGTTGAAAGCCCCCTCAATGTCTAAGAAGGCCACGAGCCAGTAGTCCTTTTCACACAGCGATTTCTCAATGACAGATACTAGGCTGTGTAGAGCGGTTTCTGTTGATTTATTCTTGGTGTATGCATGCTGATAGCTAGAGATAAGGTTGCTATCAATAGTCGTTGAGAGGTAGTCGCTTAGTATCCTCTCAAAGGTTTTGAGTACAAAGGACGAGAGACTGATCGGTCTGTAATCTTTTGGCTCGTAGAGTTATGCCTTCCCAGCCTTAGGGATAAACACTACCGTGGCGCTTCTCCAGGAGCCCGGAATGTGGTTGAGAGCCAGGCAGGCTGTGAAGAGAAATACCAGCCATTTAGCTGATGTCTCCAACGTGTTTATAAGTTGCGCGGGGATAATCCCGTCCGGCCCGGCAGCCTTATACGGTTCAAAGCTCTTAACTGCCCACCTTACCCTTTCCTCAGTGATGCGTATATTTACTGCCAGGTTTGTTGCAGTTGCTAGTGGTGTGTCATGCAGATTCCCCGGAAAATGTGTATTCAAGAGCAGCTCAAGGGTTTCCTCTTCCGTGCTGGTCCAGGATCCGTCAGGTTTTCGCAAATAGCTGATGGTTGTTTGACTTTTCGAGAGGACTCGTCTAAGTCTCGTTGTATCGTCGACCTTTTTAACGCCAGTGCAGAAATTTCTCCACGAGGTTCTCTTCGCCTGTCTCAGAGCTTTTTTGTAGGCCCTTAGTTTAGCTTTATATTCGTGCCAATGAGCCTCAGAGCCGAGGCTCTTGGCGTTGTTAAATTGTTTCCGGCATGATTTGCGGAGCGAGTCCAAATCGTAGGACCACCAATGTGGCCTGTGTTTACCGCGTGGTTTTGGCACTGGACACGCCTGTCCTAGAGCATTTGAGAGCGCCGATGTAAATGTAGTAACAAATTCATCCAGCTCCTCTACTGATGAGGGGGCTTGTGAGGGCAGTACTGGCAGATCTCTGTCTAATATTTCATTGCTTGTTGTTGTTGTTGTTAACAATGCATTGCCCTGTCTAGAGTGTATGATCATTCCGAAGATCTTCATCAAGCTCTTCTAAGGGGAGTCCAAGGAAACGTGCAGTTTCAACAGGGTTTGTCCAGAGGGACAGAGGGGTTAGAAGAGTAGGTTCAGATGAACAATTGAAGAGATGTAGAGTATCATGGGGGGTCCTACCACATGCAGGGCATGTATTTAAGATTGCATCATTAAGTCTGGATAAGTAGGAGTTTAACCTTACACTATATCCAGACCTAAGCTGTGCCAAGGTCACTCTTGTCTCCCTTGGTAAGGTGCGTTCTTCTTCAGCAATATCCGGTGGAGGACTGTTCAGAACGGGATTCACAGGTAGAGATCCGACAAAAGTGTCTACCGACTCGGTGTGGATGTCGGTTAGAGCCCGCTTATGATTCTGCAGATCAAACGGCAAGGTAATATGATGCCGGATCTCATCATAGTGCTTACGGTGATGTCTCCTTATGTCTCTCGGGGGCGGATCTATGTCCAAAAGATGACGGTTTGGATGTGCTGGGTTGTGGCAGTTCAGAAGGAATTGCCTGCTCAGCATTTCCGCATGCTCTTTTACCTTGAGCAGTTTTGCCTCCTGATGGAGGTGAGACTCGGAAGACATGAGGAGACATCCCGTAGCAGTTCTGATGACAGTATTTTTGCAGACTTGTAAATTCGTCCAGTTGGTGTTATGTACATTAGGCGACCATATGGGCGCAGCATAGTCAAAGACTGGTCGGCCAATGGCCTTATATGTAGTCAGCAACGCTTCTTTGTCTTTTCCCCAAGTACTGCCGGCAAGTGACTTGAGGATCTTGTTGCGACCACGTACCTTTGAGACCATTGCAGACACATGACCAGCAAATGAGAAAGTATTATCCAGTGTCATCCCTAATAACTTTGGGTGGCTGACAGTTGGTAGCTTAGTGCCATCAACGAAAATGTCTAATTCATTTCTCACCTGGTGCGTCCATGTCCTAAAAAGCGTCGCCGTTGATTTTGTCGGAGATATTGTCAAATCTCGCTCAGTGAAAAATCTGGAAAGGTCGCAGAGGTAACCATTGATTCTCGTACAGAGTTCATCAGTATAGGGGCCCTTCCCCGTCGCCATTATTGTACAGTCGTCGGCATATGAAACGACGGAGACGCCCTCTGGTGGTGGGGGCATCTTCGATAGATAGAAATTAAACAGTGTCGGGGATAGGACACCACCCTGTGGCACCCCCTGTCTAATACGTCTAGGTTTTGATTTTGCGTTTCTAAAGTTAACCGACGCCTGCCGTCCACTCAAATAATTAGCGGTCCATCTCTTTAAACCATCAGGTATCTGTGTCTCAAACAGATCTTGTATGAGAGTGGTCAAAAGCTTTCGACAGATCAAGTGCCACTAACACAGTCCTGTGATTTGGTTGGTTTTGATTTAGGCCGCTATTTATTTGAGTTGTAATGGCATTGAGTGCGGTGGTGGTGCTGTGCAGCCTACGGAAGCCATGTTGATGACTAGCCAGGTGCAGATTTGCAGTATAATACGGGAGCAAAATGGACTCTAGCGTCTTCACTACCGGTGACAAAAGTGATATAGGACGATATGAATCGCCTATGTTTGCCGGTTTTCTAGGTTTTAGTAATGGAACCACTCTCGCCTTTTTCCATATTTCAGGAATGACGAAAGTGTTCAGTGAAAGACTGATCAGAGCGGCTAAGTATTTGTGTCCCTCCTGGCCTAGATGTTTCAGCATCTTCATGGCAATGCCGTCGGGGCCGATGGATTTTGAGGGCTTAGCCTGTCTGATGGCTTCCTTGACCTCTGAGGCAGTGATGACAATGGGCGTATTTTGGTTTTTATATTTACGCGCCTGTCGCATGGTTCTACATTTAGCTCTATCGGGCGGGGAATGTAGTACAAATTGTCTACAGAAGGAGTTCGCACATCCCCTAGGGTCCTTCTTCACCCTATCACCGAAAGTAATATCTACTTTATCCTTGTGTTGCGTTGGATTAGATAGAGCTTTGACCGTAGTCCATAATTTGCCAACACCATCAGAGAGGTTGCATTGCTCTAGGTGTTGTTTCCATTTGGCCAGTTTATGTTTATCGACCAACCTACGAATTTCCGCGTTGAGATCCTTTATACGGGGGTCTGCGGGATTGAGACTTCGCACTTCATCTCTTTCTCTAGCCATGGCCGCTGCCTCCGCGGGGAAATTTGGTCTTATTTGAGATATTCGACCCTCCGGAATGAAGCGTTTAGAGGCCGAGTCAATGATGTTGCGGAAGTCTCGTTCGCCTTTGCGTACGTCCGTAGGAATGGATAGAGCAGCCAAGGATTAGTCCGTATATGTCTGAAAACTGTCCCAGTCCGCCTTGGTAAAGTTAATATATGTACCATGCTCAGGTGTAATAAAGTCCGTCGATCGTTCGATGGTAATGACTATTGGGAGATGGTCAGACGCCAACGTGAGTATGGGTCGCCAATTGGTGTTGTTCAATAGTCCTGCACTTACGATAGAAATATCTGGCGAACTATAGCAGTTACCCGATACTCTCGTTGGGGCGTCTCCGTTCAATGTACAGAAAGCCGTATCATCTATTTGTTCTGCAAGTACATGCCCCCTACCGTATGCTGGCAAGTTTGAGTGCCACATGTCGTGGTGCGCATTGAAGTCGCCCAGGATCACGCGGTTATCTCCTCGTAATAGCAGGCTAATGTCGGGGTGATAGCCGGTGGGGCAACTTGAGACAGGGGGTATGTAGATATTAATGATTTGCAGATCGACATCTCCTGTACGGATAGTAATACCTTGGCTTTCTAAGATATCATCCGTTGAGAAATTTCGATGTCGGTATCAAATAGATGACACTGTACAGAGTTGTGCGTTATGAACGCTAGACCTAGTGGGGTCAAATGAGCAAGAAAATAAGTGATTGGTATTGTGGGGGGACGAGCCGCATGCCGGACATACATTCGGCACATCAGGGTTCAGTCTAGATATGTAGGAGTTTAACCTACTACAATATCCAGAGCGTAATTGAGCCAGAGTGACCCTTGTCTCTCGAGGAAGATGACGCTCCTCTTCAGAAATGCCAGGTGTTGCGGCATGTAAGACATTGTTTAGCGGACAGAGCGCAGAGTAATGGCCAACAGACGTTGTATGGATATGCCCCAAAGCCTGTTTGTGCACCTGTAGATCAAACGGCGTTGTTATATAGTGACGGATCTCATCAAAATGTTTACGTAGATGCGACCTTATGGTCCTAGGAGGCGGAATGAGTTCAAGCAGTTGTCTACCGGGATGCTGTGGTTTACAGCAGTTCAGTAGGTACTGCTTGTTTAGCATTTCATTATGCTCCCTAACTGGAAGCATTTCCACCTCCTTATGTATATGAGATATAGGTGACATAAGGACGCACCCCGTAGCGGTTCTGAGCGTGGTGTTTTGACAGGCCTGAAGCTGATTCCAGTGAACGTCTGCAAGCCCCGGCGACCATATCGGCGACGCATAGTTCAGGATCGGCCGACCAATTGCCTTGTACGTTACCAACAACGTTTCTTTGTCTTTACCCCAAGTACTGCCGGCTAGTGACTTGAGGATTTTGTTGCGGCTCTGTAATTTTGAGACAATTGCAGCTGAATGGGCAGCGAAAGTGTGCATGGTGTCAAAAGTCACTCCTAAAATTTTTGGGTGAGCGACAGTAGGTATTTTATGATCACCTACATAGATTTCTAATTCCATGCCAACCTGCGCCGTCCACGTCGTGAATAAGGTCGCCGAAGACTTTGTTGGCGACAATGTCAAGGTTCGGGCAGTGAAGAACTCGACTAGAGAGGGGAGATAACCATTTATTTTGGAGCACAGCTCATCAACGGAAGTACCAGTTGCCAATATCGTGCAATCGTCTGCGTAAGAAACAATCGTAACTTCTTCTGGTGGAGGAGGAAGCTTCGAAATATAGTAGTTAAACAATAACGGGGAGAGGACACCACCCTGTGGTACCCCTTGTTTTATCTTCCTGGCTTTAGATTTTTTGTTTCTAAATACAACAGACGACCGACGACCACTGAGATAATTGGCGGTCCAACGCTTTAGACAGGGGGGAGTGACGAGTCTTCCAAATCAGCTACAAGTTGCCCATGATTTACTGTGTCAAAAGCTTGACTCAAATCAAGTGCAACTAGAACCGTCCTGTCATTAGGCCTATTTTGATTAAGACCGTCAGTTATCTGAGTGTTTATGACATTTAGAGCAGATGTTGTGCTCCTACCTTTCCTGAAGCCATGTTGGTGCTCGGCTAACATCAAGTGTGATGTGTAGAGCGGGAGTAGGACCGCCTCAAGTGTCTTTACTACTGGCGAGAGGAGTGATATCGGGCGATATGGCTCCCCAACGTTAGCTGGCTTGCCAGGCTTTAGTAGTGGGATCACAGTTGCCTGCTTCCATTTGTCGGGTATGACAGCTGTGATCAGAGACAAATTGAAGACGGCCGTTAAATATTTGACTCCCGCTAGGCCGATGTGTTTTAGATGCACCATGGCTATGCCATCAGGGCCGATGGCTTTGGAGTTTTTGGCCTTCCGGATGGCCTCTTGAACCTCTGTAGCGGTGATGGGAACGGGGGCATAGTTTTTGTGTTTATGCGCACGCCTGAAGATTCCACGTCTAGCCCTGTCTTGCGCAGGATGTGGGACATATTGTCGACAAAAAGCCTGTGCACATTTCCTGGGGTCATTTATTGTCTTGTCACCAAAGGTAATGTCGACATTTTTTGGTGGACCCGAAGGATTCGACAAGGACTTGACGGTGGACCATAATTTCCCAACACCGGTAGAGAGGTTACAAGACCTGAGGTGATCCTCCCATTTGGTTTGTTTGTGTTCGTTAACCAGCCTTCTGATTTCCACGTTGAGATCACCGATCTGTGGGTCAGATGGATCGATGTTGCGTATGAGGTCACGTTCGTTGGCCAAGGCTGCGGCCTCAGCTGGGAAGTTAGGCCTAATATCTTTTATCCTACCAGCTGGTATGAAACGGGCTGTAGCCTTTTTAATGACCTCACGTATGTTACGCTCGCCAACGTGTACGTCAGTGGGAATGGGAAGATCACCAAAGGAGCTCTCCGTGAATTCCAAAAAGCCGACCCAATAGGCCTTTTTGAAATTCTCGTAAGTTCGTTTCTCCGACGTGATAAAATCCGTGGCACGATCGACAGACAGGATGATAGGCAGGTGGTCGGATGACAGGGCCACCATAGGTTGCCAGTTGATGCTATTAATTAACCCCGGGCTAACAATAGTTAGTTTGCTCGGCTAATTCCCGTCCTCTGCCGTCCACCGAAAGGTGTGAATGCCACATATCATGATGGGCATTAAAATCGCCCATGATGATACGGTTATCGCCACAAAGAAACGCCCTAAGGTCAGGACGATAACTTCTGGGGCAGCAGGTGACGGGAGGAATGTATATATTGATTAGCTCGAGATCAACGCCACCAGCTTGTATAACTATACCTTGACACTCTAAAGGTAAGTCACTTTGGTCAGTGTTGATATCAAATTCCCTATACTGCACCGTATGGTGTACAAGGAACGCGAGACCACCTCCGCCGTCTGTACGATCATGCCGGAGTACGTGGTAGCCTCCACTCGCTCGGAGATTCGAGTGGGGGCCAAGTTTTGTCTCCTGGATTGCAGCAATTTTGATTTTATGTAGCTGCATAAATGTGGTTATCTCCGCTATCTTGCCGGTCAAGCCGTTGCAGTTAAATTGCAACAATTTAAATTGCGAAGGAGAGGCAATGGCCACTCTGGGAGTTAAAGACTGATGTGTTCGCCTAGATGGTGGTAGGTTATGTCGCGATATTGATCTCCGTTGCAGTCCTGAAGCCGGCGGAATTCGTTCATTATTAGATGAGTGTACATCCGTCGGCGTTGAGGGCTGCACAACTCGACAGCAAGGCGCGACAAACACATCAGTCCAGAGATTTCTGTTTGCGAGCCCAGAACATATGCGTAGGTGACACAGGCCTAGGCAGGAGTTGCACTTGACCGATGCCACAGACGCATATATCCTGTGCCGACATACAGTGCACGAAGAGTGAGGGACCAGAAGTTGATGGACTTGACTTTCATTCGTGCTAGTGCCGGAAGAAGTTATTAAAGAGTTTAGAGACGGGGACTGAAGCTCAGTAGTGCTACAAGCATCAACTGATGTGCTACGAAGAAAGTAGCCATGAGTGGGTGCTTGTGCTGTTGATGCACTAGGAAGTAAGCTACAGCCGGGAACACATATATTCTGCTGGGCAATATAATTATTGCACGTCGTGGAGACTTGATTATTATTAGAGGGCGATAAAGCAACATATGAGCGTCGCTTGCCTCGGGACGTCCTACGACGTGAACAGCAGGGCGCCACAAAATTTTTATAGAAACTAATGGGCCGATGTGTTTTTGGATCTAGTCCGGAGCAACTAGATTTGTGCAACCAACCTTTGCATGATGCACACTGTACTGAGTGTGATCGTCTTGTATAAATTTTCTTCCGACAAACGCAGCAGAACCATTCTCTTGGGCCAGGATTTGGCTCAATGCCAGCCCGGATCAAGAGAATAAGGAGCAGCCGTGCTGCAAGGGGCTGTTCCGGGGATGACAATAGGTGAGGGAATCGTGACGCGTTAGACAGGGTCACTTCGAAATGTATTGCTCTTGGCCGAGTCATTATAAAAAAAACAACCCGGGTCGTTTCGGTACGAAGGGTATTGTACAGGTACAAATACCGTTCTCGCAGAACCGGCAATACGAATGAGCTTGAAGCTCGAATGAGCTTGAAGCCCTTAGTCCCCAATCCGCTGATTCTCGAGCTATTGACCCAGGGTTCTTGGATGAGGACCACATCCACGTCGCCTTTAGAAAGACGACTACTTAAAGCAGCCGAAGCCACTTTAGATTTGTGCAGAATAATCTGAAGCACCACCAACATGAGAGCGCACAGACTTCCCTGCCGTCCCCATATCGTCGAGGTATACCCCATGTTGTTGATGTAGCGAGGTGTAGCCCTGCCTAAATGCCAGACAGGGTCACCCCGAGTGTATTACTCTTGGCCGGGTCGATATAAGAAAACGGCCCGGGTCGTTTCGGCACGATGGGTACAGCACAAGTACTGGTACCATTCTCGTAGAACCGGCAATACAAGAAACTAGCCGTGTAGGCTATGTAGGTCATTTAGCGTTACCCAGCACATGCTTTCCGGTTCCCCCGGGACAGCCGAGAAGGCAGCGCGCTGAGCATCACCACGATATACGTGGATAACGATCTGGCCTACGCTGTAGTGTACTAGGCCATTGCACCTTTCGAGGGGCTCGATTGACTCTTTATTCATGGTGAACACCACGTGTCTGTCGGGCCCTACCGCATCCCCGACCAGATTGACACTCCAGTCATGCGTTGGGAGGGACGGCTCCCGAGAATTCTCGGGGGTTCGTCAGGGATGGCCGGAATCCACGCCCTTGCCCTTGGACGAGCTGGAATGTCCTTCCAGTCGACGACCTCTATCTTTGCGCCCTTGTAGACTTCAACCAGTTTAGAAGCTGCTGCCTTGTACAGTACTACGGTTTTTGCATCCTCGCATGCGAGTAATTTAATCTGACCCTGGTGCCAACCCGCATCCGTTACTCGCGCCGAACTACCCGGAAACTCCGGAGCAACGTTGAGAAGAATGTTGCCGAGTTCATTTCGCACGTAACGCCACCGGTCCTTGGGGATGGCCAGGCGGTCATTGCCTCGGTCAAGGACACCTATAAGGATCCTGTCCTTGGTTACCTCAGCAAAGCTTAGTTTGCCCGCTCCAGATGTATTCTGATGCCGCTTGGGAGGGGGATTTAACTCCAGGTCCGATCTCTGGCGCTTGAAAGGGTTAACTTTTAACCTCTTTGGCATGTAAGAATTTTAGAAATCCGGTATCACAGCTTTCGCTAGCTCTACCGATTTACTGGAATTCGGCGACAGCGACTCCTGCGGTAGCCCTTTATACCTCTTCAGGATCTTTGCAGCCAATCTTTTCTCGTGGTATGTGAACCGGCGGGGAGATGTCTCCCGGGAGTGCGGACCCGTAGTTGCCATCGCGGTCGCTCTCCTTGCCGACATCTCAGTTGCAGCTTCCTTCTCCTTCGAAACTCCGAGGCCAGGTCGTGAGACCGCTGCCACGGACGTAAAGATACTGGTTTTCATATCAGCGGTTGATGGGAGTTTAGCATCCGCCGTTGTCCGCTTAGCTGCGTTGGCAACCGCACTGGTGCTAGCTCCCATCAAGTCAATCTTACTCGATAGAGGGTTGGTTGACCGACTCGTAGTTGCCATCGCTGTCGATCCCCCCTTGATTGTGGAACGGAGGTTGTCCTCCGGCGTTGTTGTGGCTTTCTCGCCTGCTCCTCCATAGCTCTCCTTTGCTGAGGAGTGAAATTTGGCGTTGTTTGTTTTTTGGGTTTTTCGTTTTTATTTAGGTTATTTGAGTTCATCTTGTTCGTACGACATGTCAGACAGGGTCACCCCGAGTGAATTGCTCTTGGCCGGGTCGATATAAGAAAACGGCCCGGGTCGTTTCGGCACGATGGGTACAGCACAAGTACTGGTACCGTTCTCGTAGAACCGGCAATACAAGAAACTAGCCATGTAGGTCATTTAGCGTTACCCAGGGTGCACCAACGGGGAGGCGACCTACTCTTACACCCCCACTGGTCATACCAAATCGCTACCACGACAGTCGGTAGCAGCGTACCGGGGTCATATCCGGCCAAGGACTTTCAACTTCGGCATCACTCCCCAAAACCTGCGGGGAGTGTTTTGCTGTTAACAACAACCACAACAACAACAACAGCCAGCTTAGGGTCAAGGGAAGAGTAGGGGAAAATGTGTCGTCCGCCGCGGCAGAGCCCCGTACCGCGGTAAGGCCATGCTTACTCTCTGAGGCGACCCGGTATCAGAGAGGCTCCGTTCAAATACAGCCACGATTTGCCTCCCGGCTGCAAACGTCCAATGGGCACGGTTTCGCATAACACCTTGGATTGGGAGAGGGAAGATCTTTGTCGTCGCGCCAGAGAGGCTAGGCTGCTCTCGCGATGAAGTGCCGTACGGAGCTATGATCACAAGGGCAGCGTAGCCCTGTGGCTATCGACTTAAGCCCTCGTACCGCGGCAAGGTATCCACCCTTCACGAGGGAACAATTACAACTTCATTGGAAAATTCCGAAACGACGGTTACGGCGGTGTAGGAATTTATATAAATTAAAATATTAAGTTCACCCTAATAAATTATAATAATAACTCGGACATTGTGGGAATCACAACTCTAAACCTACATAACAATTTCAAAATTTTTAGTATATACTGTGCACCGGACTTGACTCTCTCTGAATTTAAAACCAAGGCCGAACGACTCTTTAATTTTGCCAATAACCTTAAACATAAACCAATAATAGGTGGCAACTTTAATAGCAAATCAACATCATGGGGTAGTACATACACTGACAACAAAGGAAGGACATTAGATAACATATCATCTGATTATGAATTCAATTATCTAAACGACGGAAGTCCTACTTTTAAAATTAATGATACGATATCACACATTGATATTACATTCTGCAACAAAGGCTCACAAAATATACAATGGTCAACAGTTGAAACAAAAATAACAAACAGCAACCACTACCCAATTATTATTGAAATGGATAAAAGATATGAAATTAAAAATAACAACACCAAAAAAATCCTGAACAACAAAATAATTACAGAAATCCAAATCACTATAATAGGTAATTCGCTACAAGAAGTCAACAATACATTCCGAAATATTATTGACAAAAATACAATAACAATAAATGATAATAATAGATATGTAGCGACCGTAACCGCACATGTTAAGTTTCATGACAGTTGGCAACCTTAATAATTAGAAATAAGTTGGCAGCATGGTTCTCTACATTTTCTTTTATTCATATACTAACTGCTTTTATAGATACAGAATAACGTTGAATATAAATTGTCATTAGGCCTATTTTGATTAAGACCGTCAGTTATCTGAGTGTTTATGACATTTAGAGCAGATGTTGTGCTCCTACCTTTCCTGAAGCCATGTTGGTGCTCGGCTAACATCAAGTGTGATGTGTAGAGCGGGAGTAGGACCGCCTCAAGTGTCTTTACTACTGGCGAGAGGAGTGATATCGGGCGATATGGCTCCCCAACGTTAGCTGGCTTGCCAGGCTTTAGTAGTGGGATCACAGTTGCCTGCTTCCATTTGTCGGGTATGACAGCTGTGATCAGAGACAAATTGAAGACGGCCGTTAAATATTTGACTCCCGCTAGGCCGATGTGTTTTAGATGCACCATGGCTATGCCATCAGGGCCGATGGCTTTGGAGTTTTTGGCCTTCCGGATGGCCTCTTGAACCTCTGTAGCGGTGATGGGAACGGGGGCATAGTTTTTGTGTTTATGCGCACGCCTGAAGATTCCACGTCTAGCCCTGTCTTGCGCAGGATGTGGGACATATTGTCGACAAAAAGCCTGTGCACATTTCCTGGGGTCATTTATTGTCTTGTCACCAAAGGTAATGTCGACATTTTTTGGTGGACCCGAAGGATTCGACAAGGACTTGACGGTGGACCATAATTTCCCAACACCGGTAGAGAGGTTACAAGACCTGAGGTGATCCTCCCATTTGGTTTGTTTGTGTTCGTTAACCAGCCTTCTGATTTCCACGTTGAGATCACCGATCTGTGGGTCAGATGGATCGATGTTGCGTATGAGGTCACGTTCGTTGGCCAAGGCTGCGGCCTCAGCTGGGAAGTTAGGCCTAATATCTTTTATCCTACCAGCTGGTATGAAACGGGCTGTAGCCTTTTTAATGACCTCACGTATGTTACGCTCGCCAACGTGTACGTCAGTGGGAATGGGAAGATCACCAAAGGAGCTCTCCGTGAATTCCAAAAAGCCGACCCAATAGGCCTTTTTGAAATTCTCGTAAGTTCGTTTCTCCGACGTGATAAAATCCGTGGCACGATCGACAGACAGGATGATAGGCAGGTGGTCGGATGACAGGGCCACCATAGGTTGCCAGTTGATGCTATTAATTAACCCCGGGCTAACAATAGTTAGTTTGCTCGGCTAATTCCCGTCCTCTGCCGTCCACCGAAAGGTGTGAATGCCACATATCATGATGGGCATTAAAATCGCCCATGATGATACGGTTATCGCCACAAAGAAACGCCCTAAGGTCAGGACGATAACTTCTGGGGCAGCAGGTGACGGGAGGAATGTATATATTGATTAGCTCGAGATCAACGCCACCAGCTTGTATAACTATACCTTGACACTCTAAAGGTAAGTCACTTTGGTCAGTGTTGATATCAAATTCCCTATACTGCACCGTATGGTGTACAAGGAACGCGAGACCACCTCCGCCGTCTGTACGATCATGCCGGAGTACGTGGTAGCTTCCACTCGCTCGGAGATTCGAGTGGGGGCCAAGTTTTGTCTCCTGGATTGCAGCAATTTTGATTTTATGTAGCTGCATAAATGTGGTTATCTCCGCTATCTTGCCGGTCAAGCCGTTGCAGTTAAATTGCAACAATTTAAATTGCGAAGGAGAGGCAATGGCCACTCTGGGAGTTAAAGACTGATGTGTTCGCCTAGATGGTGGTAGGTTATGTCGCGATATTGATCTCCGTTGCAGTCCTGAAGCCGGCGGAATTCGTTCACTATTAGATTAGTGTACATCCGTCGGCGTTGAGGGCTGCACAACTCGACAGCAAGGCACGACAAACACATCAGTCCAGAGATTTCTGTTTGCGAGCCCAGAACATATGCGTAGGTGACACAGGCCTAGGCAGGAGTTGCACTTGACCGATGCCACAGACGCATATATCCTGTGCCGACATACAGTGCACGAAGAGTGAGGGACCAGAAGTTGATGGACTTGACTTTCATTCGTGCTAGTGCCGGAAGAAGTTATTAAAGAGTTTAGAGACGGGGACTGAAGCTCAGTAGTGCTACAAGCATCAACTGATGTGCTACGAAGAAAGTAGCCATGAGTGGGTGCTTGTGCTGTTGATGCACTAGGAAGTAAGCTACAGCCGGGAACACATATATTCTGCTGGGCAATATAATTATTGCACGTCGTGGAGACTTGATTATTATTAGAGGGCGATAAAGCAACATATGAGCGTCGCTTGCCTCGGGACGTCCTACGACGTGAACAGCAGGGCGCCACAAAATTTTTATAGAAACTAATGGGCCGATGTGTTTTTGGATCTAGTCCGGAGCAACTAGATTTGTGCAACCAACCTTTGCATGATGCACACTGTACTGAGTGTGATCGTCTTGTATATATTTTCTTCCGACAAACGCAGCAGAACCATTCTCTTGGGCCAGGATTTGGCTCAATGCCAGCCCGGATCAAGAGAATAAGGAGCAGCCGTGCTGCAAGGGGCTGTTCCGGGGATGACAATAGGTGAGGGAATCGTGACGCGTTAGACAGGGTCACTTCGAAATGTATTGCTCTTGGCCGAGTCATTATAAAAAAAACAACCCGGGTCGTTTCGGTACGAAGGGTATTGTACAGGTACAAATACCGTTCTCGCAGAACCGGCAATACGAATGAGCTTGAAGCTCGAATGAGCTTGAAGCCCTTAGTCCCCAATCCGCTGATTCTCGAGCTATTGACCCAGGGTTCTTGGATGAGGACCACATCCACGTCGCCTTTAGAAAGACGACTACTTAAAGCAGCCGAAGCCACTTTAGATTTGTGCAGAATAATCTGAAGCACCACCAACATGAGAGCGCACAGACTTCCCTGCCGTCCCCATATCGTCGAGGTATACCCCATGTTGTTGATGTAGCGAGGTGTAGCCCTGCCTAAATGCCAGACAGGGTCACCCCGAGTGTATTACTCTTGGCCGGGTCGATATAAGAAAACGGCCCGGGTCGTTTCGGCACGATGGGTACAGCACAAGTACTGGTACCATTCTCGTAGAACCGGCAATACAAGAAACTAGCCGTGTAGGCTATGTAGGTCATTTAGCGTTACCCAGCACATGCTTTCCGGTTCCCCCGGGACAGCCGAGAAGGCAGCGCGCTGAGCATCACCACGATATACGTGGATAACGATCTGGCCTACGCTGTAGTGTACTAGGCCATTGCACCTTTCGAGGGGCTCGATTGACTCTTTATTCATGGTGAACACCACGTGTCTGTCGGGCCCTACCGCATCCCCGACCAGATTGACACTCCAGTCATGCGTTGGGAGGGACGGCTCCCGAGAATTCTCGGGGGTTCGTCAGGGATGGCCGGAATCCACGCCCTTGCCCTTGGACGAGCTGGAATGTCCTTCCAGTCGACGACCTCTATCTTTGCGCCCTTGTAGACTTCAACCAGTTTAGAAGCTGCTGCCTTGTACAGTACTACGGTTTTTGCATCCTCGCATGCGAATAATTTAATCTGACCCTGGTGCCAACCCGCATCCGTTACTCGCGCCGAACTACCCGGAAACTCCGGAGCAACGTTGAGAAGAATGTTGCCGAGTTCATTTCGCACGTAACGCCACTGGTCCTTGGGGATGGCCAGGCGGTCATTGCCTCGGTCAAGGACACCTATAAGGATCCTGTCCTTGGTTACCTCAGCAAAGCTTAGTTTGCCCGCTCCAGATGTATTCTGATGCCGCTTGGGAGGGGGATTTAACTCCAGGTCCGATCTCTGGCGCTTGAAAGGGTTAACTTTTAACCTCTTTGGCATGTAAGAATTTTAGAAATCCGGTATCACAGCTTTCGCTAGCTCTACCGATTTACTGGAATTCGGCGACAGCGACTCCTGCGGTAGCCCTTTATACCTCTTCAGGATCTTTGCAGCCAATCTTTTCTCGTGGTATGTGAACCGGCGGGGAGATGTCTCCCGGGAGTGCGGACCCGTAGTTGCCATCGCGGTCGCTCTCCTTGCCGACATCTCAGTTGCAGCTTCCTTCTCCTTCGAAACTCCGAGGCCAGGTCGTGAGACCGCTGCCACGGACGTAAAGATACTGGTTTTCATATCAGCGGTTGATGGGAGTTTAGCATCCGCCGTTGTCCGCTTAGCTGCGTTGGCAACCGCACTGGTGCTAGCTCCTATCAAGTCAATCTTACTCGATAGAGGGTTGGTTGACCGACTCGTAGTTGCCATCGCTGTCGATCCCCCCTTGATTGTGGAACGGAGGTTGTCCTCCGGCGTTGTTGTGGCTTTCTCGCCTGCTCCTCCATAGCTCTCCTTTGCTGAGGAGTGAAATTTGGCGTTGTTTGTTTTTTGGGTTTTTCGTTTTTATTTAGGTTATTTGAGTTCATCTTGTTCGTACGACATGTCAGACAGGGTCACCCCGAGTGAATTGCTCTTGGCCGGGTCGATATAAGAAAACGGCCCGGGTCGTTTCGGCACGATGGGTACAGCACAAGTACTGGTACCGTTCTCGTAGAACCGGCAATACAAGAAACTAGCCATGTAGGTCATTTAGCGTTACCCAGGGTGCACCAACGGGGAGGCGACCTACTCTTACACCCCCACTGGTCATACCAAATCGCTACCACGACAGTCGGTAGCAGCGTACCGGGGTCATATCCGGCCAAGGACTTTCAACTTCGGCATCACTCCCCAAAACCTGCGGGGAGTGTTTTGCTGTTAACAACAACCACAACAACAACAACAGCCAGCTTAGGGTCAAGGGAAGAGTAGGGGAAAATGTGTCGTCCGCCGCGGCAGAGCCCCGTACCGCGGTAAGGCCATGCTTACTCTCTGAGGCGACCCGGTATCAGAGAGGCTCCGTTCAAATACAGCCACGATTTGCCTCCCGGCTGCAAACGTCCAATGGGCACGGTTTCGCATAACACCTTGGATTGGGAGAGGGAAGATCTTTGTCGTCGCGCCAGAGAGGCTAGGCTGCTCTCGCGATGAAGTGCCGTACGGAGCTATGATCACAAGGGCAGCGTAGCCCTGTGGCTATCGACTTAAGCCCTCGTACCGCGGCAAGGTATCCACCCTTCACGAGGGAACAATTACAACTTCATTGGAAAATTCCGAAACGACGGTTACGGCGGTGTAGGAATTTATATAAATTAAAATATTAAGTTCACCCTAATAAATTATAATAATAACTCGGACATTGTGGGAATCACAACTCTAAACCTACATACATAACAATTTCAAAATTTTTAGTATATACTGTGCACCGGACTTGACTCTCTCTGAATTTAAAACCAAGGCCGAACGACTCTTTAATTTTGCCAATAACCTTAAACATAAACCAATAATAGGTGGCAACTTTAATAGCAAATCAACATCATGGGGTAGTACATACACTGACAACAAAGGAAGGACATTAGATAACATATCATCTGATTATGAATTCAATTATCTAAACGACGGAAGTCCTACTTTTAAAATTAATGATACGATATCACACATTGATATTACATTCTGCAACAAAGGCTCACAAAATATACAATGGTCAACAGTTGAAACAAAAATAACAAACAGCAACCACTACCCAATTATTATTGAAATGGATAAAAGATATGAAATTAAAAATAACAACACCAAAAAAATCCTGAACAACAAAATAATTACAGAAATCCAAATCACTATAATAGGTAATTCGCTACAAGAAGTCAACAATACATTCCGAAATATTATTGACAAAAATACAATAACAATAAATGATAATAATAGATATGTAGCGACCGTAACCGCACATGTTAAGTTTCATGACAGTTGGCAACCTTAATAATTAGAAATAAGTTGGCAGCATGGTTCTCTACATTTTCTTTTATTCATATACTAACTGCTTTTATAGATACAGAATAACGTTGAATATAAATTGTCCTTGGTTAAATAAAAGTAGTGTTTAAGCATAAATCGTATTATCATTTATATTGGCATACATAGACACTACAACTGGTGACCCCGCAAAGAACACAAAATGAGTACCGACCAAGAGGACGATTTCCAAGACGCAATAGCTTTGCCACAACTTGCACGACTTGCCGTCAAACCGCCGCCATTTTGGAAGCCCGATCCCAGACTTTGTTGTTGTTGTTGTTGTTAACAACAAAACACTACCCGAAGGTTTTGGGGAGTGATGCCGAAGTTGACAGTCCTTGGCCGGATATGACCCCGGTACGCTGCGGTACTCCCTTGCGGTACTGCCCGTCTGTCGTGGTAGCGATTTGGTATGACCAGTGGAACCTTCTAGGTCATGGCATCCCTCCATCCATGAGGAAGGAGAAGATGGGTAATGAGAGGTGAGAGGCATCATATCCGTAGATCAACCATCGAGTAGCACGTCAATTACCTATGTGCATATTAGTCGCCTCTTACGACCGGTATGCCTACCTCGGGCATATTCTAAACCCCTAACCCGCAGGGTAGGATGCATCCCAGACTTTGGTTTGCACAGGTGGAGGCGCAATTTGCACGCACAGGCATTACTTCGGATGCAACGAAATTCTATACTGTAGTTGCCGAGGTTGATTCAGCAATTCTTTCCCACGCAACTGATATAATCTCTGCACCCCCTGCCGATGGAAAATATGAATTGTTGAAGGAACGACTAATCAAAGATTTTGGCGAATCCAACGAGGCACGCCTCCAGCGTTTATTTGAAACTTGCGAATTAGGTGACAAAAAGCCTACAGCACTGCTCCGCGAAATGAAAGAACTAGCAAATCAGCGTCTAGAAGGGGAGATACTCAAGTCATTGTGGTTACGCCGTTTACCAGTTCACATACGACAAATTTTGTCAACGCTGGAGGGCGACGTTGAGGCATTGGCAACGAAAGCAGACAATATCATGAACGTTACTCCGATGCAAAAGATAAGCGCAGTCGACGCAGCAGAGGCTGCAGGTAAGTCTTTATCTGATTTAGTAAACAGAATCGAAAGATTGGAATGCTCCATCGAAATCAATCGCATTGACCATAACACGCGCCGGAACGCGATACGTCCAAAATCAACAACTGGACCACGACAAGAACCAGCAAATACCTTATGTTGGTATCACCAAAAATTCGGCAGTCGAGCAACGAAGTGTCGTCAGCCTTGCACATATACAACACCGAGGTCGGAAAACTAGTAAGTCCTCCGTTTCGAGCGGCTAAATCGGAGTACATAAATTCATGCCGCCTGTACATTCTCGACAAGACGACAGCTTTAAGATTTTTAATCGATACCGGGGCTGAAGTATCAGTCATACCCAAAAAATTTAGCAAGAACGCCGAACTTACGCCTATGAAATTGGTCGCAGCAAATAATAGTCAAATAAATACGTATGGAAGAAAGCTTCTGACAGTAGACCTAGGGTTAGCCAAAAAGTTCAACTGGGTATTTATAGTAGCTGATGTCTCGCAGCCAATCATAGGGGCAGATTTTTTGCATAATTTTGATATTTTAGTAGACATTAAAAATAAATGTTTGGTCGATCAAAAAACCAAATTTCGCACAGTTTGCCATATTACAAGGTTACCGCAAAATACTTCTTCGCTCAAATCGCAAGATAATTTTCACAAGCTAATCACGCTTTACGCCGATTTGACAGATGATTCAAAGAAATCGACATGTAAAGCCACAACAATTCAGCATTTCATTGAAACGAAGGGCGCACCTATAACGCAAAAAGTACGGCGGTTGTCCCCCGAAAAGCTGGAGATTGCAAAAAAAGAATTCGATTATCTTTTGGAGAGGGGGATTTGTCAGAGGTCAAAAGGTCAATGGGCAAGTCCATTACACATGGTCAAAAAAGCAAATGGCTCTTGGCGGCCTTGTGGAGACTACAGGCGTTTGAATGCCCATACCATCGCCGACAGCTACCCCGTACGTCACATACAAGATTTTGCATCCCAGTTACATGGAAAAACAATATTTTCCGTTATTGATTGTAAAAAAGCCTATCATCAAATTCCAGTGAACCCAGCCGACATTCCTAAAACAGCAATTATAACCCCCTTCGGATTATTCGAATTCAAATACATGACGTTTGGACTTCGAAACGCGGCACAAACGTTCCAAAGGTTCATTGACGAGGTCGTTAAAGGTTTGCCATTTACCTTTCCTTACTTAGATGATGTACTGATCGCGTCCACGTCGACTGAAGAGCACGAAACACACCTCCAACAGTTATTTCAGCGTTATAGGGAATTCGGCATCGTCATAAACATCGATAAGTGCCAAATCGCCCAATCTGAAGTTGAGTTTCTAGGCCATCTGGTGACACGAAAGGGCATAAAACCCCTGCCACGAAAGGTCAAGGGCATTCTGGATTGCAAACAGCCGAAAGAAGTTCACGAGCTTCGCAGTTTTTTGGGGGCTGTAAACTTTTATAGGCGGTTTTTGCCACATGCCGCCACTGTTGAGGCACCGCTACAAAGAATGATGGGCCCATGTAAGAAGAAAGATCGCACGAAGCTTAATTGGACACCGGAAACGACCAATGCGTTTCAACAACTAAAGACGCAACTGGCCAACGCAGCAAGCATTGCCTATCCCGTGGCCGGGGCCACTATCGCGTTAATGACGGACGCCTCGGGTTTCGCCATGGGGGCAGTTTTGCAACAATTGGTAGATGGCGCGTGGCAACCATTGGGTTTCTTTTCGCAGAAATTTTCAACGACAGAGCAACGGTATAGCGCTTACGATCGCGAGCTATTGGCAATATATAAGGCAATTCGACATTTTCGATACTTTTTGGAAGGAGCTAGTTTTATTATATTTACTGACCACAAACCGTTGGTTCACGCATTTGACCAAAAATGGGAAAAGCTCTCACCACGTCAAACACGCCATCTCAACTTTATTAGTCAATTTTCATCTGATATACGACACGTCAGCGGGGCAGAAAACTTCGTTGCAGACATTCTATCAAGGATTGAAACATTTACGACACCTTCGCCAGTAGATTTGAGTTTGCTTGAAGAAGAGCAAAAGAAAAGCGAAGAGCTTAAAAAGATCCTAACTGGAAGCACCTCGTTGAAAATAGTTAAACACACGCCGCCAGGTACGAGTTTAGAAATTATTTGCGACAACTCGACCGGCAACTTACGCCCATACGTTCCGGCACCATTACGCCAAGTCATCTTCAACGCGATACATGGCTTAGCACACCCAGGCGCAAGATCGACAGCGAAGCTCATATCCAAGAACTTCGTTTGGAAAGGACTGAATTCCGACATACGTGCACGAGTACGACAGTGTCCTGCCTGCCAAAGATGCAAAGTTTCAAGGCACACAAAGAGCGAGCTGGAGACCTTCGCTGTACCCAATAGACGCTTCGAACATATAAATATTGATATCGTTGGGCCTTTACCATCATCGAATGGTTATACGTACTGTCTAACGTGTGTTGACAGATTTTCACGATGGATGGAAGCCATTCCTTTGATGGACATGACGGCTGAGACCGTAGCCAGAGAGTTACTTAAAGGGTGGATAAGCAGATTCGGGGTCCCCAAAGTCATCACGACGGACCAAGGCCGACAATTTGAGAGCAGCCTTTTCCAACAACTGATGAAGCTATTGGGATCTAAGCACATCCACACAACGAGTTACCATCCCCATGCAAACGGGTTGATAGAAAGATGGCATCGAGTTTTAAAAGCGGCGTTGAAATGTCACGGGAATAGCTCAAACTGGACGGACACGTTACCTATAGTCCTCCTGGGTTTGCGAACGGCGGTCAAAGAGGACCTGGGAGCCTCAGTGGCAGAAATGTTATACGGTCAGGCAATCCGCTTACCAAGCGCCATCCTAGACGACGCTGGTGATGTATCTTCAGACATGCATACGTTCATACAGGGACTGCGGCAACACTTTGAACAATTGAAACCAACGAAAACATCGCAGCATAAAACAACTTCGGTATTTGTTCCGAAAGATTTGCGAGTTTGTAGTCATGTTTTTCTCAGAGACGATACGATACGATCACCGTTGAAAGCACCATATGAAGGTCCGTACCTGGTTATGAACAGATATCCGAAGACGTACACCATTTTGATAGGAACGAAACCAGTCACCGTTTCGATAGACAGATTGAAGCCCGCGTATTTCCCAGCAGAGGAGGAGTGAACATAATCTTTAAAAATTTTTTTGGTTGAGGACGAAGTTTTTGGAAGAGGAGTGATGTAGCGACCGTAACCGCACATGTTAAGTTTCATGACAGTTGGCAACCTTAATAATTAGAAATAAGTTGGCAGCATGGTTCTCTACATTTTCTTTTATTCATATACTAACTGCTTTTATAGATACAGAATAACGTTGAATATAAATTGTCCTTGGTTAAATAAAAGTAGTGTTTAAGCATAAATCGTATTATCATTTATATTGGCATACATAGACACTACAGATACCAACCCAAAAAATGGTGGGATAATGAAGTAGATGTTGTTGTTGTTGTTGTTGTTGTTAACAATGCATTGCCCTGTCTAGAGTGTATGATCATTCCGAAGATCTTCATCAAGCTCTTCTAAAGGGAGTCCAAGGAAACGTGCAGTTTCAACAGGGTTTGTCCAGAGGAACAGAGGGGTTAGAAGAGTAGGTTCAAATGAACAATTGAAGAGATGTAGAGTATCATGGGGGGTCCTACCACATGCAGGGCATGTGTTTGAGATTGTGTAATTAAGTCTGGACAAGTAGGAGTTTAACCTTACACTATATCCAGACCTAAGCTGTGCCAAGGTAACTCTTGTCTCCCTTGGTAAGGTGCGTTCTTCTTCAGCAATATCCGGTGGAGGACTGTTCAGAACGGGGTTCACAGGTAGAGATCCGACAAAAGAATCTACCGACTCGGTGTGGATGTCGGTTAGAGCCCGCTTATGATTCTGCAGATCAAACGGCAAGGTAATATGATGCCGGATCTCATCATAATGTTTACGGAGATGTTTCCTTATGTCTCTCGGGGGCGGATCTATGTCCAAAAGATGACGGTTTGGATGTGCTGGCTTGTGGCAGTTCAGAAGGAATTGCTTGCTGAGCATTTCCGCATGCTCTTTTACATTGAGCAGTTTTGCCTACTGATGGAGGTGAGACTCAGAAGACATGAGGAGACATCCCGTAGCAGTATTTTGGCAGACTTGTAACTTCGGCCAGTTGTTGTTGTTGTTGTTGTTAACAACAAAACACTCCCCGAAGGTTTTGGGGAGTGATGCCGAAGTTGCCAGTCCTTGGCCGGATATGACCCCGGTACGCTGCGGTGCTCCCTTGCGGTACTGCCCGACTGTTGTGGTAGCGATTTGGTATGACCAGTGGAACCTTCTAGGTCATGGCATCCCTCCATCCATGAGGAAGGAGAAGATGGGTAATGAGAGGTGAGAGGCATCATATCCGTAGATCAACCATCGAGTTAGCACGTCAATTACCTATGTGCATATTAGTCGCCTCTTACGACCGGTATGCCTGTTCGGTTTTCATCAACCTACTTACTGGTCTTTTAACCAATTGATTATCTCACCTTGTACTTACTAACACTACTCCAAAAACTTATCGATAAATCTTAATGTAAAAGGATCCATCATCACTATTTTACCTTTACTAATAAACTTCGCCAATAAAGGAAAACACAGCAGCATAACTCCTCATGTTGAGTTTTTATTTTAATCGTACTTAACCACTGCAGTAAGTTTTCTTTCTAATAATGTACAAAACATTAAATGGTGCCGAAACCCGGGAATAAACTGATTCGACAATCATCCCACATCAATTGCCTAACTTACAAGCTAAGTAAACTAAAGTAATCACGCGGATTACCTAACCTCATTTATATTTTTCTAAAATGGCTACCATCGACTCGATGATCGAGGACCAGCGAAAGACTTACACGCAACTACAAAGGTTCCAAAAAACTTTTGATGAAAAACCAGCTGCGTCCAAATCTGTGGGTCTTATACAAAGCCTTCTTACAGAAATTGAATTGCTTTTTCGTACTTTTAAGCAAGGCCACGATGACATATGCGCGGAAGTGCGATCGAACTCTATTGCTGATGCCGATGTGCCTTATCTGAAGGATGAGACCTTCTTTGACTGCTATGACCTATTTATTAATTTTAAATCAAAACTGTTAGACTTACAGTTGGAACTTGCTCCGCCTACGTCACCTGGTACAAACAGTACATTCGCCGCCACTAATTCACGCAATGATACCATCTCAGCTGCCGCTCGCCTACCTAAAATCGATATTCCTACCTTCTCAGGGGACTACTTGGAGTGGATTCCGTTCCGCGACATGTTTCTGTCGCTCGTCCACAACAATACCACCCTAACTCCGGTGCAAAAATATTTTTACCTGAAGGGTTCGTGTACTGGAACTCCCAAAGAAATGGTAGAGGAGTATCCAGCCACAAACTCTAGTTATGAACCAGCTTGGGCTGCTCTCGTGAATCGTTATCACAACAAACGCAAACTCGTTGACCAAATTTTGAGAAAATTGGTTAATGCTGAAAACACAGACGGACGTCTTCGTAGTATACGACAATTGCTAGACATAACACGCAATTGTTTGGCGCTTTTAAGGACATTAGAGGTGAACACCACGAACTGGGATCCAATTCTTATGTTTTTATTAACCCAAAAAATTGACAAGCAAACTAGAAAGGAATGGGAGCAATCACTTAGCGGAAGCACTGATATACAACAAGTGAAAGAGTTTCTTAAATTTTTGGACTCTACGTACAAGGCATTAGAGTATGTTGAAGAAGGGATTCCTATAGTGAAACCAGCAAAACCTCCTGTCAATTCCCATAAAGATTCACGGCGAGGTGCTTACTCTAAATCAGTTCTTACAGCAACAACTGTCGCTGCCAATAATAGTTGTGCCTGCTGTCAACAAAACCACTCTCTGTATAAATGTTTTAAATTCGCTGCATTTTCAGCTGTGGATAAAAAAGAGTTCGTTAAACAAAACAAACTGTGCATAAACTGTTTAGGTAAGGGTCACACCTACAGTAACTGTACAACAACGTCACGATGCAAAGTTTGTGGAAACATGCATCACACATTACTTCACAGTGATTCCTCAATCAGTAACTCAACTTCCAACTATCGCCAATCTGGTGTATCTAACACCGCTAAAGCTGCAGCCGTGCAGTCAACAAACGTTCACTCTTTGTTCACTAATATTAGTACACAAGTACTCCTACCTACCGTTCGCGTGATAGTCGAAACGTCCAGTAAGAAGTTTTACTTCAAGGCCCTTGTAGATCAAGGAGCTCAAGCGTCTTTTGTATCTGAAGATGCAGCTCAATTATTAAGACTAAATACACGTAAAGTTAATGTAAATATTTCGGGTATTGGAGGGTCTCAATTTTTTACGACAAAAAGGGCTACACAAATAAGTTTGCGGTCAGCTTACAACAAGGACTTTAATCTAGACTGCCAATTTCTTTTACTGCCAAGGGTTTCAACATACTCTCCTGCTGCAATCGATTCCCATTACCTGAAGGATTTACCAAACGTATTCCTTGCAGATCCACAATTAAATTCCCCATCCAAAATCGATTTTATTTTGGGTGCTGAGCTTTACTGCAACATTTTACTCTCGGGAATGATAAAATGTGAAAATGGTTTACTTCTGCAAGAAACCTACTTCGGGTGGATGGTTTCAGGTCCAATGAGAGCTACTTGTAATGAGTGCAATATTTCCGCAAATTTATCGTCAATTGATTCCATCGATACCCAACTGCGCCTGTTTTGGGAACAAGAAGACATAGTGGACCTTCCGTTAATTTCTACTGAGGAAGCTGCAGTACAGAAACATTTTTTGGAAACTCACTCTCGTGACGGCTCTGGGCGATATCAGGTCCACTTGCCGTTCAAACGTCTTGTTTTGCAAAACGAATTACCAACTTTCAGTCAAACCGATTTTAACGCCCTTAGAAGACTGAATCAGCTCGAAAAGCGATTCAGATCTCAACCTGAGTTTTCGAGACTGTACAAAGAATTTATGGAAGAGTACGCTAGCCTAGGTCATATGAAGGAAATCGGAGATTATCCGCAAGATCTTCCAGCTAACTCATATTTCCTCTGTCATCACGGTGTCTTGAGAGATAGCAGCAGTACTACCAAATTAAGGGTGGTATTTGACGGCGGAAATCATTATCAAAACCAAACTTCACTTAACATGGAACTCGCTGCAGGAACTGCACTACAAAATAGTTTACCACTTATATTGTCTCGATGGAGACAGCATCGCATAGCCTTTACCGCCGACGTCGAGAAAATGTTTCGACAGATCAACGTCTGTGAAGAACACCAGCTGTTCCAATGCATACTCTGGAGGGACGCTCCTACAAAACCAATAAAAATATACAAACTCTGCACAGTTACTTATGGTACTACTTCAGCGCCTTTCTTGGCCATACGTGTACTACATCAGCTAGCGAACGATGAGCGGAGCTCATTTCCACTTGCAAGTAAGATCCTATTAACTGACAGCTACGTCGATGATATACTTTCAGGTGGAGACTCTATTCCAGAGGCAACCGAATTATACCAACAGCTTACTCAGCTTACAAGAAGAGGCGGTTTCAATTTGAGGAAGTGGAACTCTAACTCGGCCGAGTTGCTGGACTCTATTCCACTAGACCACATTGATAAGCATCACTCATTCGAAGTAACTTCCGAAAATTTTGTAAAAGCGCTAGGACTTCATTGGGATACCAAAGATGATAGCTTCTACTTCAAAATTAACTTCGAATTTTCTGCCATCGTAACTAAAAGCAGCCTTCTTTCGGAAGCGACCAAGCTCTTTGATCCACTTGGTTGGTTAGCACCTACCACTATCATCGCAAAAATTATATTTCAAAAACTGTGGTTAGAAGGACTAGATTGGCAAGATCCGCTTCCACCTCAACTTCATTCGGAATGGGTTCGATATCGTCAATCATTGGAAGAGCTAGAACGAATCAAGATTTCAAGATGGATTGGCTGCAAACAAACAAGCACAGTTGATTTACACGGGTTCTGCGACGCCTCTCAAGCAGCTTACGGTGCTGTAGTGTATGCAGTAGTGTGTACAAATGGCGTTCTCTCCTCTACACTGATACAATCGAAAACAAAGGTGGCGCCGCTTAAAGCCGTATCGATTCCCCGACTGGAATTATGTGCTGCAACACTTCTTGTAAAGCTAATGGCCATAGTAAAAACTTACTTCGCATCGAACCTTGGAGCTACTTATTACTGGACCGACAGCACCACTGTCCTTAGTTGGATTCGAAGTCATTCGAATCGGTGGGCAGTGTATGTCGCAAATAGGGTTGCGGAAATTCAACGACAATCGAGCACATCTCAGTGGAAATACGTCTCAACTAGCGAAAATCCAGCCGACTGTTTAACACGTGGACTAACACCTTCAAAACTTCGGGCACATATGCTATGGTGGAATGGGCCATCATGGATAACAAATCCACCACGCTGGCCCACTCAAAATTTGAATTTGAATAGTGTCCTTGAAGAACGAAAGGCTAAGGTCAACTTTCACAACACCACTGTATCTTCAGATAAGCTTGAATATTTTTCTTTAATTAATAAATACTCCACTCTTACGAAGCTTCTTCGCATTACAGGTTACATTCTTCGGTTTTATAATACACTTAAATCAGCTGTGAGCAAACGCAAACAGCAAATGCAAGAGAATGTGGGCCACCAAACAGGGTTTTTAAAATCGCACGAGCTAAATCAAGCACTTATTACTGTCGTTAAAGTAGTCCAACGTGTCGACTTCGCAATTGAGATCGACTGTTTATCAAATAAGAAAACGTTAGCCAAAAACAATCGCTTGCTACAACTTGCTCCTTTTCTCGACGACAACAATATACTTCGAGTGGGAGGCCGACTCTCTAAGGCCAACATTGCTTACGACACTAAACATCCAATCTTGCTAACTAAGCAAAATCCAATATCGGTACTAATATTTAGAGATTCTCATAATCAAACACTTCACGGTGGAGTGCAACAAATGATGGCATACGTTATGCGCCGATTTTGGATCTTATCTGCCCGAAGCCTGGCGAGATCCGTCCTTCGACACTGCCTTGTGTGTTTCAAATACGTTGCGAAAATGCACGAACAAAGGATGGGTGATCTACCGACCGTGAGACTTCAACCTACCAGGCCATTCAAACACAGCGGGCTAGACTATGCTGGGCCCGTTTTAATAAGAAATTCTACGTCACGTAAAGCGCCAGCTGTTAAGGCTTACATCTGCATTTTTGTCTGCATGTGTACTAAAGCTATTCACCTTGAAGTAGTATCCAGTCTAACTACGGAGGCCTTCATGGCAGCTTACCGAAGATTTATTTCAAGAAGAGGACGTTGCACAGACTTATATTCAGATTGCGGCTCAACATTCCTTGGAGCAGAAAAGGAACTTAAAATTTGCTTTGAAATTCAAAAATTAGAGTTGCCTGAATATTTGGCAGCTGGACTGGCAAACGAAGGAACCTCCTGGCATTTTATTCCGCCCGGCTCACCTAACTTTGGTGGTTTATGGGAAGCGGGTGTAAAATCCGCAAAGCATCACCTGCGACGAGTTATGCGTGACCGAAAACTTACATTTGAAGAATTAACCACGCTTTTAGCCCAAATTGAGAGCTGCTTGAACTCTCGACCATTGTGTCCTTTATCTGGCCAACTTGCCGACAACCACGCGCTGACTCCCGCACATTTTCTCGTTGGTGAACCAACAACCTGTGTATCTGAATATGACCTACTGGCTTACGAGGAAAATGCTTTAAGCCGCTGGAAGTTGGTTGAACGACTTAAACAGCATTTTTGGAATAGATGGAGCAGTGAGTACCTTCACACCCTACAAACACGTTCCAGATGGCCTTATACTAATCGAAACCTAGAAGTTGGCGACATTGTTTTACTGCGGCACGAACGAAGTGCACCAGGGTACTGGCCTTTAGCGAGAGTACATCAAACCCATCCTGGGGCAGATGGATTAGTAAGAGTGGTTACACTTTTACTCAATGGTAAATTGCTGAAGCGTCCGATATCCAAGTTGTGTCTGCTACCAATCATGGAGTCTACCAACACGGAACAGGAACAACTTGATAAATAAGATAACACCTAAGGAGTTTAAGAACAGTCGTTCTTGGAGGGGGAGAATGTTCGGTTTTCATCAACCTACTTACTGGTCTTTTAACCAATTGATTATCTCACCTTGTACTTACTAACACTACTCCAAAAACTTATCGATAAATCTTAATGTAAAAGGATCCATCATCACTATTTTACCTTTACTAATAAACTTCGCCAATAAAGGAAAACACAGCAGCATAACTCCTCATGTTGAGTTTTTATTTTAATCGTACTTAACCACTGCAGTAAGTTTTCTTTCTAATAATGTACAAAACAATGCCTACCTCGGGCATATTCTAAACCCCTAACCCGCAGGGTAACTGCCACTTCGTCCAGTTGGTGTTATGTACATTAGGCGACCATATGGGTGCAGCATAGTCAAAGACTGGTCGGCCAATGGCCTTATATGTAGTCAGCAACGTTTCTTTGTCTTTTCCCCAAGTACTGCCGGCAAGTGACTTGAGGATCTTGTTGCGACCACGTACCTTTGAGACCATTGCAGACACATGACCAGCAAATGAGAAAGTATTATCCAATGTCATCCCTAATAACTTTGGGTGGCTGACAGTTGGTAGCTTAGTGCCGTCAACGAAAATGTCTAATTCATTTCTCACCTGGTGCGTCCACGTCGTAAAAAGCGTCGCCGTTGATTTAGTCGGAGATATCGTCAGATCTCGCTCTGTGAAAAACCTGGAAAGGTCGCAGAGGTAACCGTTGATTTTATTACAGAGTTCATCAGTATAGGGGCCCTTCCCCGTCGCCATTATTGTACAGTCGTCGGCATAAGAAACGACGGAGACACCCTCTAGTGGTGGGGGCATCTTCGATAGATAGAAATTAAACAGTGTCGGGGATAGGACACCACCCTGTGGCACCCCCTGTCTAATTCGTCTAGGTTTTGATGTTGCGTTTCTAAAGTTGACCGACGCCTGCCGCCCATTCAAGTAATTAGCGGTCCATCTCTTTAACCCATCAGGTATTTGTGTTTCTAATAGATCTTGTATGAGAGTGGCATGGTTGACTGTGTCAAAAGCTTTCGACAAGTCAAGTGTCACTAACACAGTCCTGTGATTTGGTTGGTTTTGATTTAGACCGCTGTTGTTGTTGTTGTTGTTGTAACGATGTGTAGTCCTGCCCAACGCGTATTTTTCCTTAACCTAATTGTCATCAATATCTTCTAACGGGAGTCCAAGGAAACTAGCAGTTTCAATAGGATTGGACCAAAGAGAGATGGGTGTTAGAAGAGTGGGCTCAAATGAGCAAGAAAATAAGTGATTGGTATTGTGGGGGGACGAGCCGCATGCCGGACATACATTCGGCACATCAGGGTTCAGTCTAGATATGTAGGAGTTTAACCTACTACAATATCCAGAGCGTAATTGAGCCAGAGTGACCCTTGTCTCTCGAGGAAGATGACGCTCCTCTTCAGAAATGCCAGGTGTTGCGGCATGTAAGACATTGTTTAGCGGACAGAGCGCAGAGTAATGGCCAACAGACGTTGTATGGATATGCCCCAAAGCCTGTTTGTGCACCTGTAGATCAAACGGCGTTGTTATATAGTGACGGATCTCATCAAAATGTTTACGTAGATGCGACCTTATGGTCCTAGGAGGCGGAATGAGTTCAAGCAGTTGTCTACCGGGATGCTGTGGTTTACAGCAGTTCAGTAGGTACTGCTTGTTTAGCATTTCATTATGCTCCCTAACTGGAAGCATTTCCACCTCATTATGTATATGAGATATAGGTGACATAAGGACGCACCCCGTAGCGGTTCTGAGCGCGGTGTTTTGACAGGCCTGAAGCTGATTCCAGTGAACGTCTGCAAGCCCCGGCGACCATATCGGCGACGCATAGTTCAGGATCGGCCGACCAATTGCCTTGTACGTTACCAACAACGTTTCTTTGTCTTTACCCCAAGTACTGCCGGCTAGTGACTTGAGGATTTTGTTGCGGCTCTGTAATTTTGAGACAATTGCAGCTGAATGGGCAGCGAAAGTGTGCATGGTGTCAAAAGTCACTCCTAAAATTTTTGGGTGAGCGACAGTAGGTATTTTATGATCACCTACATAGATTTCTAATTCCATGCCAACCTGCGCCGTCCACGTTGTTGTTGTTGTTGTTGTTAACAACAAAACACTCCCCGAAGGTTTTGGGGAGTGATGCCGAAGTTGACAGTCCTTGGCCGGATATGACCCCGGTACGCTGCGGTGCTCCCTTGCGGTACTGCCCGACTGTCGTGGTAGCGATTTGGTATGACCAGTGGTACCTTCTAGGTCATGGCATCCCTCCATCCATGAGGAAGGAGAAGATGGGTAATGAGAGGTGAGAGGCATCATATCCGTAGATCAACCATCGAGTTAGCACGTCAATTACCTATGTGCATATTAGTCGCCTCTTACGACCGGTATGCCTACCTCGGGCATATTCTAAACCCCTAACCCGCAGGGTAAGCGCCGTCCACGTCGTGAATAAGGTCGCCGAAGACTTTGTTGGCGACAATGTCAAGGTTCGGGCAGTGAAGAACTCGACTAGAGAGGGGAGATAACCATTTATTTTGGAGCACAGCTCATCAACGGAAGTACCAGTTGCCAATATCGTGCAATCGTCTGCGTAAGAAACAATCGTAACTTCTTCTGGTGGAGGAGGAAGCTTCGAAATATAGAAGTTAAACAATAACGGGGAGAGGACACCACCCTGTGGTACCCCTTGTTTTATCTTCCTGGCTTTAGATTTTTTGTTTCTAAATACAACAGACGACCGACGACCACTGAGATAATTGGCGGTCCAACGCTTTAGACAGGGGGGGAGTGACGAGTCTTCCAAATCAGCTACAAGTTGCCCATGATTTACTGTGTCAAAAGCTTGACTCAAATCAAGTGCAACTAGAACCGTCCTGTCATTAGGCCTATTTTGATTAAGACCGTCAGTTATCTGAGTGTTTATGACATTTAGAGCAGATGTTGTGCTCCTACCTTTCCTGAAGCCATGTTGGTGCTCGGCTAACATCAAGTGTGATGTGTAGAGCGGGAGTAGGACCGCCTCAAGTGTCTTTACTACTGGCGAGAGGAGTGATATCGGGCGATATGACTCCCCAACGTTAGCTGGCTTGCCAGGCTTTAGTAGTGGGATCACAGTTTCCTGCTTCCATTTGTCGGGTATGACAGCTGTGATCAGAGACAAATTGAAGACGGCCGTTAAATATTTGACTCCCGCTAGGCCGATGTGTTTTAGATGCACCATGGCTATGCCATCAGGGCCGATGGCTTTGGAGTTTTTGGCCTTCCGGATGGCCTCTTGAACCTCTGTAGCGGTGATGGGAACGGGGGCATAGTTTTTGTGTTTATGCGCACGCCTGAAGATTCCACGTCTAGCCCTGTCTTGCGCAGGGTGTGGGACATATTGTCGACAAAAAGCCTGTGCACATTTCCTAGGGTCATTTATTGTCTTGTCACCAAAGGTGATGTCGACATTTTTTGGTGGACCCGAAGGATTCGACAAGGACTTGACGGTGGACCATAATTTCCCAACACCGGTAGAGAGGTTACAAGACCTGAGGTGCTCCTCCCATTTGGTTTGTTTGTGTTCGTTAACCAGCCTTCTGATTTCCACGTTGAGATCACCGATCTGTGGGTCAGATGGATCGATGTTGCGTATGAGGTCACGTTCGTTGGCCAAGGCTGCGGCCTCAGCTGGGAAGTTAGGCCTAATATCTTTTATCCTACCAGCTGGTATGAAACGGGCTGTAGCCTTTTCAATGACCTCACGTATGTTGCGCTCGCCAACGTGTACGTCAGTGGGAATGGGAAGATCACCAAAGGAGCTCTCCGTGAATTCCAAAAAGCCGACCCAATTGGCCTTTTTGAAATTCACGTAAGTTCGTTTCTCCGACGTGATAAAATCCGTGGCACGATCGACAGACAGGATGATAGGCAGGTGGTCGGATGACAGGGCCACCATAGGTTGCCAGTTGATGCTGTTAATTAACCCCGGGCTAACAATAGTTAGGTCCGGGGAGCTACTGCAGTTAACAGCCATCCTAGTTGAGGAGTCTCCGTTCACAGTACAGAAAGAGGAGTTATCAATTTGCTCGGCTAATTCCCGTCCTCTGCCGTCCACCGAAAGGTGTGAATGCCACATATCATGATGGGCATTAAAATCGCCCATGATGATACGGTTATCGCCACAAAGAAACGCCCTAAGGTCAGGACGATAACTTCTGGGGCAGCAGGTGACGGGAGGAATGTATATATTGATTAGCTCGAGATCAACGCCACCAGCTTGTATAACTATACCTTGACACTCTAAAGGTAAGTCACTTTGGTCAGTGTTGATATCAAATTCCCTATACTGCACCGTATGGTGTACAAGGAACGCGAGACCACCTCCGCCGTCTGTACGATCATGCCGGAGTACGTGGTAGCCTCCACTCGCTCGGAGATTCGAGTGGGGGTCAAGTTTTGTCTCCTGGATTGCAGCAATTTTGATTTTATGTAGCTGCATAAATGTGGTTATCTCCGCAATCTTGCCGGTCAAGCCGTTGCAGTTAAATTGCAACAATTTAAATTGCGAAGGAGAGGCAATGGCCACTCTGGGAGTTAAAGACTGATGTGTTCGCCTAGATGGTGGTAGATTATGTCGCGATATTGATCTCCGTTGCAGTCCTGAAGCCGGCGGAATTCGTTCACTATTAGATGAGTGTACATCCGTCCGCTATTTATTTGCGTTGTAATGGCATTGAGTGCGGTGGTGGTAGGACCCCCCATGATACTCTACATCTCTTCAATTGTTCATTTGAACCTACTCTTCTAACCCCTCTGTCCCTCTGGACAAACCCTGTGAAACTGCACGTTTCCTTGGACTCCCCTTAGAAGAGCTTGATGAAGATCTTCGGAATGATCATACACTCTAGACAGGGCAATGCATTGTTAACAACAACAACAACAACAACAGTGCGGTGGTGGTGCTGTGCAGCTTACGGAAGCCATGTTGATGATTAGCCAGGTGCAGATTTGCGGTGTAATACGGGAGCAAAATGGACTCTAGCGTCTTCACTACCGGCGACAAAAGTGATATAGGGCGATATGAATCGCCTATGTTTGCCGGCTTTCTAGGTTTTAATAATGGAACCACTCTCGCCTTTTTCCATATTTCAGGAATGACGAAAGTGTTCAGTGAAAGATTGAATAGAGCCGCTAAGTATTTGTGTCCCTCCTGGCCTAGATGTTTCAGCATCTTCATGGCAATGCCGTCGGGGCCGATGGATTTTGAGGGCTTAGCCTGTCTGATGGCTTCCTTGACCTCTGAGGCAGTGATGACAATGGGCGTGTTTTGGTTTTTGTATTTACGCGCCTGTCGCATGGTTCTACGTTTAGCTCTATCGGGTGGGGAATGTAGTACAAATTGTCTACAGAAGGAGTTCGCACATCCCCTAGGGTCCTTCTTCACCCTGTCACCGAAAGTAATATCTACTTTATCCTTGTGTTGTGTTGGATTAGATAGAGCTTTGACCGTAGTCCATAATTTGCCAACACCGTCAGAGAGGTTGCATTGCTCTAGGTGTTGTTTCCATTTGGCCAGTTTGTGTTTATCGACCAACCTACGAATTTCCGCGTTGAGATCCCTCCGCGGGGAAATTTGGTCTTCTTCGGGATATTCGACCCGCAGGAATGAAGCGTCTAGAGGCCAAGTCAATGATGTTGCGGAAGTCTCTCATTACCCATCTTCTTCTTCCTCACGGAGGGATGACATGACCTAGAAGGTTCCACTGGTCATACCAAATCGCTACCACGACAGTCGGGCAGTACCGCAAGGGAGTACCGCACCGTACCGGGGTCATATCCGGCCAAGGACTGTCAACTTCGGCATCACTCCTCAAAACCTTCGGGGAGTGTTTTGCTGTTAACAACAACAACAACAACAACAACATGTTGCGGAAGTCTCGTTCGCCTTTGCGTACGTCCGTAGGAATGGATAGAGCAGCCAAGGATTCGTCCGTATATGTCTGAAAACTGTCCCAGTCCGCCTTGGTAAAGTTGATGTATGTACCATGCTCAGGTGTTATAAAGTCCGTCGGTCGTTCGATGGTAATGACTATTGGGAGATGGTCAGACGCCAACGTGAGTATGGGTCGCCAATTGGTGTTGTTCAATAGTCCTGCACTTACGATAGAAATATCTGGCGAACTATAGCAGTTACCCGATACTCTCGTTGGGGCGTCTCCGTTCAATGTACAGAAAGCCGTATCATCTATTTGTTCTGCGAGTACATGCCCCCTATTGTCTGCTGGCAAGTTTGAGTGCCACATGTCGTGGTGCGCATTGAAGTCGCCCAGGAACACGCGGTTATCTCCTCGTAGTAGCAAGCTAATATCGGGGTGATAACCGGTGGGGCAACTTGAGACAGGGGGTATGTAGATGTTAATGATTTGCAGATCGACATCTCCTATGCGGATGGTAATACCTTGGCTTTCTAAGATATCATCCGTTCCTTCGATGTCGGTAAAATAGATGATACTGATGAAGTAGATAGACTTTACCGGATCCGAAATAATGCAAGAACGCGGTATGAACAATACAAAACAATGGAAAATCTGGGTAAAGTAGTTGAAGCACAAGACAATTTAAAAAAGAAATAACCAAGAAAAAAAAAGAAAATTTCAACGAATTAATAACTGAAATTTCACAAACAACTGAGTCCAAAACAATGTGGAAAAAAATTAACAATCTAAAAAAATATGGATGCACAAAAAAAATCAACAATATATGGACAAACGAACAAAACAAAGAATATCGGCATTTGTTTCCTTTAGGGGTCAACTGCTAATAAATTAGCTAAATATATGGGAGACACCTCAAAAGACGCATTTTTGCCTCAGGATCACGAATCCGGAAGCGCTTTTTTAGTTTTTTGTTTTAGTGAAAAGTTATGGTCAAAAAACCGAAAAATGACCCGGGTCCGATACCAAAATTGGGGCGGAATCCATGGTATTTATGTGCGAAACACCTTTTTGAGTTGAAGGCCTTCGGCCGCGCTTATAAAAAATAACCCTGGGCTACGCCATCCCAAGTCCGGACGTGTGACATAACCGTGGCTACCGCCACGGCGCGACATTTTTTGCACGTTTTTAGGGACAGTGTAATAATATTACAACAACCACATGAAAACTTGAAACTTTGATTGCAAATATCTCTGCAGAGAAGCAAAATATTAAAAAAGCGCTTCCAGATTTGTGATCCTGAGGCGAAAACGCGTCTTTTGAGGCATCTCCCATATATTTAGCTAATTTATTAGTTGTCCCCTAAAGGAAACTAATACCAGAATATCTAAACTACATTACTAACAACACACAAACAACTGCAACTACAATTGCAACAATTAACAACACATACCGGCCATATAAAATCCCGGTATTAGTTTCCTTTAGGGGACAACTCCTAATAAATTAGGAAATGACCAGCGAAAATTTTAACCAATTTCTCCGTAATAGAAAACCGGACTCAGCCAAAGGTTTGGATGGCATCTCTTACAGAATGCTAACAAACCTACAGGAAACGGAAAAAATTACTCTATTCCAAATATTGTAATAAAAACCTCATAATACACTAAAACAATTCAGAAATTGCACAATACTGGCAACACTATCAACAACTATAAACAATGATATTAATAATACGAAAAGAAATATAAAAGAAATTCACAAGCAACACAGCACACAAAGTGCATAATTGGTGATGGCGCTATGATCTAAGGATTGGGCCAAATAATTCTCTCCAACCAATAAACGGCGCGAGAGTAACTCAAATCTCAAAAAAAAAAAAAAACGCTTTCGGATTCGTGATCCTGAGGCCAAATTTATTAGAAGTTGACAGCTAAACTAGACAATTACCAAGGCGAATTCATACAGGTTTAGAAACCATATGGTAGGAGGATGCCACCTGTAATGTTGTTGTTGTTGTAGCGAGGTGTAGCCCTGCCTAAATGCCAGACAGGGTCACCCCGAGTGTATTGCTCTTGGCCGGGTCGATATAAGAAAACCGCCCGGGTCTTTCGGCACGATGGGTACAGCGCAAGTACTGGTACCGTTTTCGTAGAACCGGCAATACAAGAAACTAGCCGTGTAGGCTATGTAGGTCATTTAGCGGTACACAGGGTGCACCAACTGGAGGCGACCTACTTTTACACCCCTACCTGTAATGAATTCGCCTGCTCACAGATGGTTTGGTGACAAGGCGAATTTATATGATCTTGCCATGGGTTTACATAAATTACCGTCGATATATTTCACTCACACTTAAGCACTCCATGACCGTCCCGGCCTGATGTTGAAAAGCCATTTTAGCCATTCTATACTTCAATGTTAATACCAAACGTTTATTTTTTCACTTTAGGATTTGGTTGGTTAAAGCTAGGTTAGTTATAATAAAAACGTTGGCTGCAAAAAGTACGTGAAAGCGTGATGTCACACCTTACATCCATATTGTACATCCATGGTTCACGATTCGAATTGATGGCACGCAAATTAACACTACTCGTTCAATATGGATGTAAGTGATTTTCATGCTTTTTGGTTTATAATGCGTACCAGGCCGCCGCGAATCGAGCGTCCGCCATGTTGTGACGTCATATGGGCTATGTGCTATGGTGCTGCCACATCAGCATAATGAAAATACATCAATTTGTTGTTCCTTTGATATGAACATATTAAAATTTCGCATTATTACTATTATTTAAGTTGTATTTCATAAATGCAAGTAGTTTTAAGAGCTCTTTTACATTTTCAGATAGCAATACAAGGTAAATAAATGTAAGATACTAATATAAGATCATAAAATATGTAAATGAACGTTTGCGAGCAAAAGCAAGGCAAATAATGTTTGTATGGCAAAAAACAAAACCAAAACGAATATGAGAAACCCAACAAAAGTACCGTTTGATATTGAGCGATTATTACTTGCATTATTTTCTTTTGCTTTTACTTAGTTAATAATTATTTAAAATGAAGTGCGCGGTTTTAAATTGCAAAAATTATAGTGAAAAAGGTAATTTAAGGTTCTATTGCATGCCTAAAGATGCAAAACAGTTTCGCGAGTGGGTAAAATTCTGTGGTCGTGACGAAAACTATTTGAAAAAACATTTCGAGGCATCCCAACATGTAGCATGCAGCGAAGAAGTAAAAAAATATTTTTTCGCTCAAGAATGTACTTTTGTATACGCAAATTAAATAATGACATGTGAGATGCATCTGCAACAAAAAGAAGAAAAATGAATAAAACTGTTCAATAACGCATTAATCCGATGTTTATTTTGGAACAAGTGCAGGATACATATATATGGGATTTTTCGGTACATGCCCTCTTAAAGGGTTAAAGATATATATATCAAACAAAAGGTAATTTCATAAGCTATTTTACGGTTCAAAAATTTTCAAAATCCGTTCTATGGTTTTCAAGATATATTGATTTAAAAATTGAAAGTTTGATTTTTTTACGTGGAATAACCATCATCATCATTTATTGGCGCTTAACCGCCTAAGCGATTTTGGCCGTCGCCTATCAAAGCACGCCAGTCATTCCTTTTTAGCGATAACTGACGCCAATTGGAAACCCCAAGGGAGTTCAAGTCATCCTCCACCTGTTGTTTCCATCTCAGTCGAGGCCTCCCCCTTCCTCTGCTGCCGAATTCGGGTGACGATTGGAAAACCTTCTGGGCTGGAGCTTCTTTGTCCATTCGCATGACGTGACCCAGCCAGCGGAGCCTTTGGGCTTTAATTCGCTGGACTATGGTCAGATCTGCGTAAAGCTCGTACAGCTCATCGTTAAATCTCCTTCGATACTCGCCGTCGGCATCACGGGAAGGACCATAAATCTTCCGGAGAACTTTTCTCTCAAATACTCCAAGGGCCATCTCATCTTCTCTTGACATTGTCCATGAGTCTGAGCCATACATCAGGACAGGTATGATGAGAGACTTATAGAGCGCGATCTTTGTTCTTCGAGAGAGGACTTTACTTCTCAATTGCCTACTCAGTCCAAAGTAGCACTTGTTCGCAAGAGTGATTCTCCGTTGGATTTCTAGACTGATATTATTTTCGGTGTTAATGCTGGTTCCCAAATAGACGAAGTCCCTCACAGTTTCAAATTTGTAACTATCAACAGTGACGTGGCTGCCAAGGCGCAGGTGCGCCGATTCTTTCTTTGATGACAGCAAATACTTCGTCTTGTCCTCGTTGACCGCAAGACCCACTTTTTTCGCTTCTTTATCCAGTCCAGAGAAGGCAGCGCTTACGGCGCGGTTGTTAAGGCCAATGATATCAATATCATCGGCATACGCCAGCAATTGCACGCTCTTGTAATAGATTGTACCATTGCGGTTTAGCTCTGCTGCTCGAATTATCAGGTTGAAGAAATCGCACGAAAGGGAGTCGCCCTGTCTGAAGCCTCGTTTGGTTTCAAATGGCTCAGAGAGGTCCTTCCCGACTCTGACGGAGCTGTTAGTATTGCTCAACGTCATTTGGCAAAGCCGTATAAGCTTTGCAGGGAAGTCAAATTCAGACATGGCGGCATACAGGCCTTTTTGCGCTGTCAAAAGCGGCTTTGAAATCGACAAAGAGATGGTGTGTGTCGATTCTTTTATCATGGGTCTTCTCCAGGATTTGGCGTATCGTGAAAATCTGGTCGATGGTAGACTTACCAGGTCTAAAGCCACACTGATAAGGTCCAATCAGCTTGTCTACGATGGGCTTCAGTCTTTCACACAATACGCTAGAAAGAACCTTATACGCGATATTAAGAAGGCTGATTCCGCGGTAGTTGGTGCGGTTAGCGGGATCGCCTTTCTTGTGGATTGGGCAGAGCACACTTAAATTCCAATCTGGAGGCATGCACTCGTCTGACCATATTCTGCATAAGAGCTGATGCATGCTTTTTACCAGCTCTTCGCCTCCGTGTTTGAACAGCTCGGCGGGCAGTCCGTCTTTTCCAGGCGCTTTGTTGTTTTTCAGCCGGGATATAGCTATCCTCACTTCATCATAGTCAGGTGGTGGGACGACTTTTCCATCGTCAGGGATTGGGGTATCGGGTTCGACGTCTCCCTCGCAATTTAGCAGTGAGGAGAAGTGCTCCCTCCATAATTTAAGTACACTCTGTACGTCGGTTACCAGGTCGCCATTATTGTCCTTACAGGAACTTGCCCCGGTCTTAAAACCTTCCGTCATCCGCCGGATCTTTTCATAGAATTTTCGGGCATCATTCCTGTCAGCCAGCATCTCAAGCTCCTCACACTCACGCCTTTCGGCCTCACGTTTCTTTTTTCTGAAAAGGCGTCTCTCTTCCTTCTTTGCCTCACGATAGCGTTGCCATACACTGCGGGTTGCGCCCGTTCGCAACGTCTCCCTGTAGGCAGCGTCCTTTTTGTCCGAGGCAGTGCTGCATTCCTCATCGTACCAGTTGTTTTTGCGGGCTCGCTGGAACCCTATAGTGGCCTCAGCGGCGGTACGTAATGAGTGAGAGATATGCTTCCATTGCTCGGTTGCATCGTTAGGTCGAGGATTGCTCTCCGATAGCAGGTGTGAGAGTCGAGTGGAGAAATTGTCAGCTGTCTGTGTCGTGCGCAGCTTCTCGACGTCAAACTTTCCTTCCGTTACTGTGCGCACTTTCTTTGCTACACAGAGGCGTGTGCGTATCTTGGCTGCAACAAGATAATGGTCCGAGTCGATATTGGGACCACGAAGGGTACGCACGTCCAGAACGGTGGAGCTATGTCTGCCGTCGATCATGACATGATCAATCTGGTTTCTTGTTCTTTGATCAGGAGACAGCCATGTGGCTTGGTGTATTCGTTTATGCTGGAACCTGGTACTACTGATGACCATATTGCGAGCAGCAGCGAAATCAATCAACCTAGTGCCGTTGGGGGATGTTATATCATGGAGACTAAATTTTCCAACTGTTGGACCAAAGACTCCTTCCTTGCCCACCTTCGCATTAAAGTCGCCGAGCACGATTTTGATATCATGTTGGGGGCAGCGATCATAAGTCTGTTCAAGTTTATCGTAGAAGGAGTCCTTCTCTGCGTCGTCCGTCTCCTCAGTCGGCGCATAGGCGCAGATAAATGTTATGTTGAAAAATTTCGCTTTGATGCGGATCGCAGCGAGACGCTCGTCCACGGGGGTGAACGCTAGTACTTGGCGGCGAAGTCTCTTTCCCACCACGAATCCTACTCCACGCGCTTTGCCGCGTGTCTGGCCACTGTAGTATACGTCACAAGGTCCGATGGTCGTCTTTCCTTGTCCCGTCCATCGCATTTCCTGCAGGGCGGTGATGTCAGCCTTTGCGTTAACGAGGACATCAACCAGTCGGGCAGCGGTACCGTCCCTTGAAAGGGTCCGGACATTCCCGGTACATGCCCTAATATCCAAATCATTATGCCTTATTCGTTTTGCCGGGTCGTCAACATTAAAGGGGGTTCTCATCCGAGGCTTTAATTTATTTTTCATTGGACTAAATTTTTTACGTGGCGGGTCCCAAACCCAGCGCACAACCCGTTTCGGGGTGGAATAACCCCTAAAGTATTTAATTGCACCAAAAAAAATATGTACAGGTTAACTCGCCACCAACTCTACTTTTGATCCCTATATAAATTTTTTTCATTTGCTATATGTATGTATTCTGCACTTATGCCTTTATTTTTTATTGGATATTTTTTGGGCATAAAAATCCCGTCCAAAGTACCATGTGCACATTAGTATGTCCAATATGGCAACTCGTTTTTTGCGTTTATTTGTGTTTCTCCCTCTTCGTATGACGTAATACGATGTCAACAAACTTTGTTTATCTCGGATCTGCGGTACCCTCTTAGGTTTATTTACCTTGAATGCGTACCATTTTACAAGACGGGTAAATGGCTAATGTTAGTCCAAATTTTTCGATGTTGGCATCAAAAGACGCGTCTTCACTCCATTATCAATAATCCGAACGCGGAAATTAAAAAAATATTATATCTGTACGGGAAATTAGTATATTTAGACTCTGTGATAAACCGACATGGCAACCAGCTAAAATTAAAATGGTATAGGAAGCCGACTTCATCAGGACGAATCATTAACATTAATTCCAAGCACCCTAAGTCAATGATAATAAATACAGCAATGGGCTGTATACGTAGGATGATGCAGACTTCAGATGAAATATACCATACAGATATAGAGAAAAAATTGCAGTATTATTAAAGAGCAACGACTTCCCAGTAAAAATTATTAGAACATTGTTAAAGAGATACAAAAATAATGATCAGCTAAATTTACCAAAAAATCCCACTATTTATAAGTCGGTATCATATGTTCCGAAACTATCAGAAAGGCTAACTGCATCGGACTGTTACGATAAGGATAAAATAAAAATAGCACACAAACCATCGAATACCCTAAGGAATTTTTTCAATCAAACGAAATCAACAGTACCTATACTAGAAAAATGCAATGTAGTATATGAAATCCCATGCAACGGTAATGACAAAGAACCTTGTCAAAGTAAATATGTAGGCACAACAAAGTCAAAACTAAAAACTAGAATAGCACAGCATAAATCCGACTATAAATATTGTCACCAAACCAACAACCACAAAACAGCACTCATGGCCCACTGTGCAAACAGTCGGCACGAGCCAGATTTTAACAACACAAAGATTCTCCAGCAAGAACAACAATACAGCAAGCGTTTCACTTTGGAGATGTTACATATAATAAATACACCAACTAATATACGATTGAACTATAAGAGAGACACCGATCATCATTCCGCTCACCTATACAAACATCTAATAAAATAAAAATAGAACAAAATAGAATAAACAAACAGACAGTACACAACTCTTGTCACGCAGGGCAGACGTGTAAATAGAATGTATTTAACCAATATTTATGTTTATGTTTAAATTTAGAGTTTTATTACTTGTTTATATTTTTTGTTAAAAATGTGATTTTAATTATAATTTTAAATGTGTTTTTTGTTTTGTTTGTCAACAGTCTGCCCTTGAAGACGGTTACCGTTGTGTAGCCGAAATATATCGGAGATAAAAAACCATCTTTGTGTTTTTAATTAACATTGACCTGAAGCCGGCAAAATTAATAATTTGTTTATATCTGTAAAAAGTTATTGGCAAAAATTACCAAAAATCGGTCCAAAACCTACACCCCAATACTTTTTAAGTGCAGAACACCTTTCCGAATTATAAAAAATAACACTGGGGTACGCCATGCTAAGTCCGCGTGATTGCCCCAACAGTGGCTTTCGCTACGGTACGCATTTTTTGCACATTTTTAGGGGCAGGCTACTTACAAAATCAACATGAAAACTTGCAACTTTGATTGCAAATATCTCTTCACAGAAATAAAATTTTTAATTTCCACTTTCGGATTATTGATACCGGGATCAAGACCTGTCTTTTGATACCAACATCAGGGAGCGTTTCAGAAGGAGGGTCCGGACCCCTCGAAATGGTTGCGGTTCGGGGGTTAAACCCCACCGAAATTTCCGAAACTTCTTAGCGGCCGCCGTGGTATAGCGGTTAAGGGTTCGGCCTTCTACACCAAGTCGTGGCGGTTCGATGCCCGGCAAAAGTAACATCAAAAATTATTCAGAAAAAGAATTTTTCTAAAACGGGTCGCCCCTCGGCAGTATTTTGGCAACTCTCCGGGTGTATTTCTGCCATGGGAAGCTTCTCAGCAAAAAAAAAATTCATTTGCTTTGCAAGTGCCGTTCGGAGTCGGCAAAAAACTTTAGGTCCCGCCAACTTGTAGGAAAAACTCAAAAAGTAACACACGACAAGTTGGATAGAGAAGCTCGGCTAAAAATCTCGTTAGAGGTTATGATAACTTGTTGGTATATCGCCGCCAATAGTTAGTTCTAATACGTAGCATAGTTTATAAATAATATAACTTGAAAGTGAAATTGATTGTAGGTCAAAATTGAGAGAAACGTAAAATGTCCACAAACAAGTGGGGGTGGCTTCACATGGGTACATATCGCGTCCTAAATCAAAAGCGTCACATCTCAAATTTTTTAGGCAACGTTCTTAGCAGAGTTTGCTTAATCAAAATAAATACTGCCAGTACCCGGCAAAAATCGAGAGTACTCTATTTGTATCCAACGAGTACTCCAATTAGAGCATCAGAGTACTCCAAATGTAATCCTTTTTGATATAAAAATTGTGCTCCAATTAACATTGCGCCTCAGAGAGTAACCATGGTCTTACCGCGGTATGGGGCTCTGCCGTGGCGGACGACACATTCCCCTTAATCCACCCTTGACCCCAAGCTGGCCGTGTCCGGCGAGGGGTCGTACGAACAAGATGAATACAACTCAAAATTCAAAACAATCAATAACTTCGTTTACTCCGCAGCAGAGGAGAACTATGCTTGAGCAAGAGAAATCACAACGCTGGAGGACAAACTCTATTTCAAAGTCAACTGGGGGACCGACAACGATGGTAACTACGGGTCGGTCATCCTCGAAACTGCTAGCAAGTGAGAGTGACTTGATAAAAGCCAGCACCAGTGCGGCTGCATACGCAGGTAAGCAGAAAACGGCGGATGCTAAACTTCCATCAAGCGCCGGCACGAACATCAACCTCTCAATGTCTGTGGCAATGGTCTCGGGACCTGGCCTCAGTGATCCGAAAGAGAAGGAAGACGCAACTAAGCTTCTATCAAAGGGAGAGACCGCGATGGCAACTACGGGTCTGAACTCCTCCCAAAAGACATCTCCCTGACGCTTTGCGTACTGGGATAAAAGGAAGGCTGCAAGGATCCTGAAGAAATATGAGGGAGCATCGCAGGATACACTATCGCTGAATGAAAGGAAGATGGTGGAGAAAGCGAAAGCTCTGATACCAAATTTCCAAAGGATCTATGCGCCTAAAAGGCTGAACGGGAATCCCTTCAAACGCCAGAGATCGGACGGAGAGGCGGATCCCCATCCGAAGCGGCATCAGAATATCCCAGTAGTGGGCAAACCCAGCTTTGCTGAAGTGACCAAGGACAGGATCCTTATAGGTGTCATTGACCGAGGCAACGACCGTTGGTCCATCCCTAGAGACCGGTGGCTGTATGTCCGGAACGAAACTGGCAGGGCCCTTCTCGACATATGGCGTGAGTCTCCGGGTAGTCCGCCGCGGGGTACAGACGCGGGTTGGCACCAGGGTCAGATTAAAGTTTTCGCGTGTGAGGATGCAAGAACTGTTGCACTGTACAAGGCAGCAGTTGCAAGACTGGGTGAAGTCTACCCAGGGGCAAAAATCGAGGTCGTCGACTGGAAGGACATTCCGGCCCGGCCAAGGGCAAGGGCATGGATTCCTGCCATCCCTGCTGAATAGGAGAATATTCTTGAGATGCTGCAGGCCTGGAATCCGTCTCTCCCGACGCAGGACTGGAGTGTCAATCTGGTCGAGGGTGAGGTTGGGCCTCATAGACAGGTGGTTTTAACTTTGAATAAGGAGGCACTCGAGCCCCTTAAACGGTGCAACGGACGAGTGCATTATGGAATGGGTCAGATCGTGATCCACGTATACCGTGGCGATGCACAACGCGCTGCCATTCCGGCCGCTTCGAAGGACTCGGAAATCGAAGGACCAGAAGAGGAGGCAGGGGTGTCAGACGCGGAAAGTATGGTATCCGCCACGTCAAATTGCGAGGAAGCCGTGAACGACTCGGCGATGGAAGATAGCCTAACGGACGTGGAAGACCTCGACCGCACGGTGGTGGAGGGCAATCCGGTGCACACTAACGTTGATGCCGCTTCAGATAGTAGAGATTCCGCCACGCCAAATCGTGCAGATAAATTGTCGTTGAGAGATAGGCCCCGGGACGGGGTAGACCTCCACGACGGTACGACGGTGGTAGGGAAGTCTGAGCGCTCTCATGTTGGTGGTGCTTCAGATTAACCTGCACAAATCTAAAGCAGCCTCAGCTGCCCTAAGCAGTCGTCTTTATAAAGGCGACGTAGACGTGGTCCTTATCCAAGAACCCTGGGTTAATAGCTCAAGGATCTGTGGATTGGGGGCTAAGGGGTACAAGTTCATCCGAGCTAATGAGGAGGGCAAGGTCGGAACCTGTATCTTGGTCAAGTCTGAGCTGAACACCTTTCTCTTACCCAACTATTCAAATGGTGACGTTACAGCTGCCAGCTTAACGGTCGGCAGCACCAGCCTGACGATGGCGTCGGTCTACATGCCCTATGACGCCGAAGAACCTCCTCCACAAAAGGAGGTGAAAGATCTGGTGGAAAATTTCTGCACGGGTCATCTTATTATTGGAGCTGACGCTAATGCTCATCACGTCCAGTGGGGAAGCTCCGATATTAACGCTAGGGGCGAGTCTCTGTTTGACTACCTACTAACAACTAACCTGGTGGTTTGTAACGTGGGTAACGAGCCTACTTTTATCACTAAAGCCCGTAGGGAGGTCATTGACCTCACTATTTGTAGCGAAGGCGCTTATGAGTGGGTTAGGAAATGGCGTGTTCTTGAGGAGCATTCATTTTCCGACCACCGGTACATAGAAATTGCCTTAGATTTTTCTGTTGAGCAGCCAGCTATGAAACGCAATCCACGCAACACTAATTGGCAGCTACATAATCAAATATTAGTTAGGGACCTACCAGTGTTACCCCCACAAGCTCCATCATCAGTAGGAGAACTGGATGATCTGGTTGCGACCTTTACAACGGCGCTCTCAAATGCCCTAGAGCAGGCTTGTCCAGTGCCGAAACCACGCGGTAAACATAGACCACACTGGTGGTCCTACGACCTGGATTCGCTCCGCAAGTCCTGCAGGAAGCAATTTAATAGGGCCAAGAGCCTCGGTACGGAGCCTGAATGGCTCGAATATAAAGTTAAACTGAGGGCCTATAAAAGGGCCCTAAGGCAGGCGAAGAGAACTTCGTGGAGAGATTTCTGCACCGGGGTCGAAAAGGTCGATGATACGGCGAGACTTAGACGAGTGCTCTCAAAAACTCAAACAGCCATTAGCTATTTGCGGAAGCCTGACGGATCGTGGACTAGCACGGAAGGGGAAACCCTGGAGCTGCTATTGAATACACACTTTCCGGGGAACTTGCATGAAGCACCTTTAGCATCTGCAACAAATATGGCAGTGAATATACCCATCACGGAGGAAAGGGTAAGGTTGGCGATCAAAAGCTTTGAGCCGTTCAAGGCTGCTGGGCCAGACGGGATTTTCTCCGCACAACTCATAAACACGTTGGAAACATCGGCTAAATGGCTGGTATTTCTCTTTTCAGCCTGCCTGGCTCTCAACTACATTCCGCACTCCTGGAGAAGCGCCAAGGTAGTCTTTATTCCTAAGGCTGGGAAGGCCTCACACTATGAGCCTAAGGACTACAGACCGATCAGTCTCTCGTCCTTTGCACTCAAAACCTTCGAGAGGATAATTAGCGATTATCTCTCCTCTACTATTGATAGCAACCTTATCTCTAGCTATCAACATGCATACACCAAAGGTAAATCAACGGAAACTGCGCTTCACAGCCTTGTCTCTGTTATTGAAAAATCGTTGTATGAAAAAGATTACTGTCTCGTGGCCTTCCTAGACATTGAAGGTGCCTTCAACAATATAAGCCCGGAGGCTATTAACACCGCTCTAACTAATCTGGGCATAAGCAGGTCTCTTATTGGACTAATTGCTAAGCTACTAAAGGGAAGGAAAATAGTTTCTACACTGGGCACAGTTGATTTCTCACGCTATGTCACAAGAAGAACGCCTCAGGGTGGTGTTCTCTCTCCGCTTTTATGGAACCTCACTGTAAACTCGTTGCTATGAGACACAAGCTGGGGGGGCGGGAGGATAGTTGCATATGCAGACGATTTAGCTATTGCATACAGGGGCAAATTCCCACAAACCCTGTGTGACTTGATGCAAGTAGCACTGCAAGCAGTTTCCTCGTGGTCATCTCGCTGCGGACTTTATATCAACCCGGGAAAAGTGGAGCTTGTCCTTTATACTAACCGGTACAAAATACCAACGCTAAGCCTACGAGAACTAAATAGCGTGCGCCTGAACTTGGCTGACAAAGTCAAATTCCTAGGCATAGTTCTGGATAGAAAGCTTAACTGGAAGGAGAATGTCATCCAGCGCCAGAGGAAAGCGTGCATTGCACTTTACACCTGTAAAAGAGCCATTGGCAAAAAATGGGGGCTCAGTCCCAAAATCTGCAGAAAATCTGGATTTACACTGCGATAATCCGGCCAATTATGCTGTATGGAGTCGTGGTATGGTGGCCTGCGCTGAGCAAGGCAGCCAACCTAAACCTGTTAGGTAAAGTCCACAGATCTAGCATGATCTGTATAAGCGGCGCGTTGAGAACAACGCCCAACGAAGCTCTCCAGGCCATTCTTGGCATTTTGCCACTCGATCTGGAAGGGTACCGGGCAGCGGCAGCATCGGCTCTGCGTCTAAGGGAAACTTCCGGCTGGGGCGCAGGCACTACTGGACACTCCGGTATTCTGGATTCTTACAGCTTTCTCCCTCCGAGCACGGACCGTTGTGCAACCACAACAGTCGGAGATAGCTGGTTCAGAATAAACATTCCCAGCAGGGAAGACTGGGAGAGGACGGATCGGTGTCCTGCTACTAATGGCGGCATTTCCATATACACCGACGGTTCGTAGTTGGACGGCAGAGTTGGAGGAGGGATTTATTCCAAGGATCTGGACCTTGAGCTTTCCTTCAGACTGCCTGATCATTGCAGCTTCTTCCAGGCTGAGGTATCAGCAATCATGGACGCCGCGGCTTGGATAGGGCAACACGCTATCGGACAGAATATCGTTATTTTCAGCGATAGCCAAGCGGCAGTCAAATCCCTTGGCTCTTACTTGTTCAACTCTGAACTGACGCTCAGCTGTCGTCGATCTCTTCAGGAAATGTGTAAAAGAAAATAGACGAGAAATGAAATAACACAAGAGTCGAAACAAAAATTTACCAGCTGTCGAATTTACAAGACTGAGGAAAACAAAATTGCCGAAACCCTGAAAGAAAACGGCATCCGTCTTTTTCCTAAGATCTAAATATATTTACACCCTAAGAAGAAGGGATATATCTATATTAATAGGGGTTTTAACCGGACACTGCCTTATTGGAAGGCACGCAGCAAGGCTGGGTGTACCCTACCGACGATGCTGTAGGAGTTGCAAAGATGAGGAGGAGGAAACGGTGGAGCATCTCATCTGCAACTGCCCGGCTTTAAGCGGCGCGAGAAGGCGCTTTTTCGGAGTTCCCTTCCTGGATAACCTACGCCAGGTAGCGGAGCTGGACATAAAGGACTTGATGGCTTTCATCAAGTAGTCTAAATGGTTCGAGGAGGTGTAACGGTGTCGGTTTTAGGAGTGTCAGCCCCGGGATTCTGCTATGTGGAGAGTCCCAATAGCACTGGGATTTTCCATATGGCCGGGTCCCGGGACTGACTTTCCTAGTGTTGATGGTATCACAACGGGCCTTTTAATACTGGCCTAGGTGTGCCTTTGCGGCAGCCACTTCTACCTAACCTAACCTAACATTGCGATGTCCTAGGAGTGGACCACCTACTCCCACCTTCGCTTTGTTTCTGCTACTCCATGGAGTACCTACAATCAGAGTACTTTGCAATGTACTCCAATGTTGTTACTCCTTGGCGTATATACTGCCAGTAGACCGTTTCTATAACCTTTCGTTATAATAACAATCGATTTGCTATCGCAAGGCTCGTATCGCTTTCGATATGAAAAATCTTTCTGTAGCACACTCAATTCACCTTGCGATAAAATAGTGGTGAGTTTTTATCTATTATTAATAGCAAAAAAGTATAATAAAAAACAAAGTGCAAGTGAATTTCCAAATTGTTAATAATTAAGGCCATTGTTTACTTTAGCTGTCAACTGCTAATAAATTAGCTAAAATTATGGAAGGGGCTGAAAAGACGGGGTTTGTCGTCAGGATCACGAATCCGTAAGTGCTTTTTTAATATTTTGTTTCTCTGAAGAGATAATTGCAATCAAAGTTGCAAGGTTTCATGTGGTTGTTGTAATTTTATTAGGCTGTACGGTTTATGCAACCACGCGGACTTGGGATGGCGTATCCCAGGGTTATTTTTTATAGAAAGGTGTTTCGCACATAATACCATGGATTCCGCCGCAATGCGTGTCTCTTGTTGTTCCAACTGAGATGCCATGTGTGTCTTCTGTTCCTCCAACTTTGATGCCATGCGTGTCTCTTGTTGTTCCAACTGAGATGCCATGCGTGTCTCTTATTGTTCCAACTGAGATGACATGCTTGTTGTTATGTTGTTTGACATCTGAGCCAAGGCAGCCAATAAAAAGTTTGTGTACACATTTGCCACTGAATCCTGAGAGTCCTTTTGCTCTTCTATTTTCGTCGCTACCTCTTCCGAAAGTTGAAAAACATGATCGTCAACATTGATTCCTTCCGCTTCCATAGCCTCGCGTAGACGTGATTGTAGCTCTGGCTTATTGCCTGTTGTTACCAATCCACGTTTCTCCAACTCGTTTTTGAGTTGCTGAATCTTCAATTCATTAAACTTTACCATATCCTTGGAATGTCTTTGTTACCTTGCAATATCCTTGTTGCCTTTACAATGTCCTTTTTATCCTGTATTTATTTAACAATACCGCTTCTGACACCAATTGTGACGAATACGATGATTCCTTGATTATTTTCCCTGAGTTCGATCTCTGTACGTTAAAAAAAACACTCCGATTCTGCTTAATAAGTAGTACGCTTTATTCAGTACTAAAAACCGTAGTACAATATCGCGGGTTAATGCACTGTTCAGTACTTCACTGTACAACACTTCAAGATAAACTAATTGAAGTGCGTTGTCTTTGCGCGGTTTATATACCCTAGCAAACAGCAGCTTCACAACCTAGAAATGTCTACACATTTCTGGTTTATTCGTGCAACAGTGTTCTCGAAGCGTTTATCTATCGTCATCTCCTCTTTGTGCCACATTCGCAAACACGGGAGCTGCCTCTCCCTCTCTCGCTCTCACGTCATGTATCTAAACAGCTCTAGTTGTGGTAGTGACGCTATTGATGGAAATACGCTAGAGTTGGGAGATGAGCGATTCTTGAGAACATTCGCCACAATACTATAAATGTCCGACAGTTTCTACCTTCAAAGTTTTTATACATACGACCCCCTTTACCGTTCCCTAAAATAAATTTTGTCCAAATCGTGGTACATTATTGACCGTCATTATTTACCTAACTTTTGAGAAAATATTTTTCTGTGCTTATGCGGAATATGCTGTGCGTGTGTATTAGTGTGTTTTTTGCGAGTTGCACTACTGTATAAGGTATACAATGTTTTCTTCTCTGTAAAGACCCTCATACAGTTCCGTGTGAACGTGAGCGTGAATGATTGGAGACTTTCTATTGCGTACGCAAAGGAAAAGAATTCCAAATCAATTCCTTTATGCGTTCACGCACATCTGTCAAATGAGTTCAATTCTCCAAAAAATGTCAAAAAACAACAAAGTTTAGCGTGGTAATTGCCAAATTTCAACACTCACTTGCGAAGGGGTTGTGTCACTTTGTGTTCGCACACAATTCACTGTGAGATAGTAAAACAAGCATTTAAAAGCATATTTACCACTTTCACTTAATTTTAAATGCTCTAATATCAAAGATATTTTAGTTGTTTTTCCACTTACGCATGATTTTTTTGGAATAGTGAAGTACTATCAACATATTACACAAAAGAAAATTGTTCACGCTCACCCGTGTTCACGATCAAAAAGATGTGTATATGGGGCTTAAGGTATACAAACAGCCAAGCACACAAACGTGTAGCAGCCACCCTCCCAAGGCGAATAAATTTACAGGTGACTTTTTCCCACCATATGACTTTTTCTTCTTCCTTGAAAATCCAATCGTAGCTGTCAAATTTCTTATGTGGTTGCTTTGTCTGACATTTTTAGGCACAAGGAGTGTGTGCGTGCGTGTAGATCTGAATTCGCTCGAACACACCTGTAATGAATTCGCCTTGCACCCTCCTAACTAGATTAAACCCAACAAAATATTGTGAAAGTACTTATAAATTGAAATACCTTCCAAAAAATATTGTAAGTACTTATAAAAATTATATAAGGAAATAATAAGCGGTATTATTTCCATTGAACCTTTGGCATATTTGAACAATAAAATGCCAAGGTAGAAAATACACTCGCGTGCAAAATAAAAGCAGCGATAGTAATATAACCGCCGATAGAAACAAAAACTCGGTAAAACAAAAAACAAAAAATTTGGTGAAGACGAAATTGGGTGAAGACGAAAAGCCACAAGGCAGCCCCGCTGACGGCACCCGCTCAAAACAGGGTGGAAAGCAAAAAAAGGGCAAAGAATTTTCAGCAGCAAAATTCATAACAGAAAGTAACAGTATCATAAGATACTGCACTAGATTCGCCTCAATCCCTATAGAGGATAATACAGAATCAGTTTTAGAAGTCAAGGACAATCTCCAAATTGCATATGACGCAATCATCGAAACCGATGCTTCAGACTTTCCAGAAAATTTTAAAGAATCGGCTTATTCAAAGTATGAAAACTACTTAGACCGCTATGAAGAAACAAAGGCCATGATCTCCGATCAATTAAAACTTTTAAGGCCAATTATTGCACCTACTCTACCACGAGTAGAGCTGCCCAAACACAAAGCAAAGAAACAAATTCAGGCATATATCTCAAAGTGCCGGCCTGTGTTACTGAAGTATTTCATAGGGGTTATGAGCAATGGCCGTCGTTCCGAGATATGTTCTAAGCCGTTTACATAACCACCCAAAGGTATCACAAGCGCAAATATTATACCATTTAAGAAATAAAAGTAAAGGTCAAGCAGGATGACAATTTTAATCTGGCTTGGAAAGCGTTAAAAGCTAGATATGAAAATGAAAGAGTATTAGTCGATAAAAAAATAACGACATTAATGAATCTACCAAAAATTCAAAAAGAAACTAGCGAGGAATTTCTCAAATTACAATCAACAGTAACAAACTGTTTTTCGGTTCTAGAAACCCAAAAAATTCCCACTGAAAACTGGGACCCAATTCTGGTCAATATTTGCGCTGCCACATTACCAGAAAAATCTTTAATTTTATGGGAGCAATCGCTCTCATCCCTTAAAAAATCCCCAACGTGGCAACAAATGAAAGATTTTCTAACCGCCCAGTTCGATATCGCAGAACGGGTAGGTAAAAAAGAAACAAAGCCGAAAAATGCAAATGAAAATAAAAGCTTCTTTAAACCCCAAGCCAGTAATTTTAACTCCCATAACAGGAGTAACTATATTTCAAACAACAAAAGTTTCACCAAAAATCAATCGTTCACATCTGAACAACAAAGATATTTGTCATGCGAACTGTGTAACGGAGGCCATTCAATAAGATCTTGCGAGAAATTTATAAAATTATCAACAAACGAGCGAAATAACTTAGTCAGGACTAAGAAACTCTGCACAAACTGTTTATCAAATACTCAGCCAGTGCAGAGATGTCCAAGTGTTCACAAGTGCGCATATTGCCAAGGGAGACACCATTCGATGCTCCATATAAACAATCACAATAACATTTTTAATATATTCGAACTTTCAATTGAACCACTGGACTAGCGGCAACAGCTAGTCCTGAAAATATCGAAACAGAAAGACCTGAAAGTTGTCAAGAACAACCGTGCTGCTCAAAAGCAGCCAGAATACAAACGCTTCATTCAGAAAATGAAAGCAAAACAACCTATTAGCCCAAAATACCATCTCTGGATGGATTTTAAGCGGTCAAGTCAAAGAGAAAATCTCCACGTTCACAACGCAGGTGGAAGATATTTCAAATGACAGCCTTAATTCACAATTGAAAAAATTCTGGGAAGTCGAAGAACTCCCTCCAATTCCCGTTGCTACAGCTGACGATAAGTAGCCACAACTACAAGATCAGAGAATGGGCAGTACGTCGTACGACTACCATTTAAACAACAATTTCTGGATACACTCGCCTTAGGTCACTCACGAACCTCAGCTCTACAGCAGTTTCTAAGTATGGACAGAAACCTACTTAAAAAAGGCGAGGTAAAAACCTCATACGACAGTGTTCTTGAGGAGTATCTACAACCAGATCATATGGAATCAGTAAATTCTTATGAAAAAATAACAAACGGCAAACAAGCCTCATTTTATCTTCCACACCACGCGGTTATAAAACCGGAAAAACTTACAACAAAAGTAAGAGTGGTGTTTAATGCATCTAAATGCACAAGCTCAGGTAACTCCCTTCATCATCATTTATTGGCGCTTAACCGCCTAAGCGATTTTGGCCGTTTCGTATCAAAGCACGCCAGTCATTCCTTTTTAGCGATAACCGACGCCAGTTGGAAACCCCAAGGGAGTTCAAGTCATCCTCCACCTGTTGTTTCCATCTCAGTCGAGGCCTCCCCTTTCCTCTGCTGCCGAATTCAGGCGACGATAGGAAAACCTTCTGTGCTGGAGCTTCTTTGTCCATTCGCATAACATGGCCCAGCCAGCGGAGTCTTTGGGCTTTAATTCGCTGGACTATGGTCAGATCTGCGTAGAGCTCGTACAGCTCATCGTTAAATTTCCTTCGATACTCGCCGTTGGCATCACGGGAAGGACCATAAATCTTCCGGAGAACTTTTCTCTCAAATACTCCAAGGGCCATCTCATCTTCTCTTGACATTGTCCATGAATCTGAGCCATACATCAGGACAGGTATGATGAGAGACTTATAGAGCGTGATCTTTGTTCTTCGAGAGAGGACTTTACTTCTCAATTGCCTACTCAGTCCAAAGTAACACTTGTTGGCAAGAGTGATTCTCCGCTGGATTTCTAGACTGATATTGTTTTCGGTGTTGATACTGGTTCCCAAATAGACGAAGTCCCTCACAGTTTCAAATTTGTAACTATCAACAGTGACATGGCTGCCAAGGCGCAGGTGCGCCGATTCTTTCTTTGATGACAGCAAATACTTCGTCTTGTCCTCGTTCACGGCAAGACCCACTTTTTTCGCTTCCTTATCCAGTCCAGAGAAGGCAGCGCTTACGGCGCGGTTGTTAAGGCCAATGATATCAATATCATCGGCATACGCCAGCAATTGCACGCTCTTGTAAAAGATTGTACCATTGCGGTTTAGCTCTGCTGCTCGAATTATCTTCTCCAGCATCAGATTGAAGAAATCGCACGAAAGGGAGTCGCCCTGTCTGAAGCCTCGTTTGGTTTCAAATGGCTCAGAGAGGTCCTTCCCGATTCTGACGGAGCTGTTGGTATTGCTCAACGTCATTTGGCAAAGCCGTATAAGCTTTGCAGGGAAGTCAAATTCAGACATGGCGGCATACAGGCAACTCCTTTTTACGCTGTCAAAAGCGGCTTTAAAATCGACAAAGAGATGGTGAGTGTCGATTCTCTTATCATGGGTCTTTTCCAGGATTTGGCGTATCGTGAAAATCTGGTCGATGGTAGACTTACCAGGTCTAAAGCCACACTGATAAGGTCCAATCAGTTTGTCTACGATGGGCTTCAGCCTTTCACACAACACGCTAGAAAGAACCTTATATGCGATATTAAGAAGACTAATTCCGCGGTAGTTGGTGCGGTTAGCGGGATCGCCTTTCTTGTGGATTGGGCAAAGCACACTTAAATTCCAATCCGGAGGCATGCATTAGTCTGACCATATTCTGCATAAGAGCTGATGCATGCTTTTTACCAGCTCTTCGCCTCCGTGTTTGAACAGCTCGGCGGGTAGTCCGTCTTTTCCAGGCGCTTTGTTGTTTTTGAGCCGGGATATAGCTATCCTCACTTCATCATAGTCAGGTGGTGGGACGACTTTTCCATCGTCAGGGATTGGGGTATCGGGTTCGACGCCTCCCTCGCAATTTAGCAGTGACGAGAAGTGCTCCCTCCATAATTTAAGTACACTTTGTACGTCAGTTACCAGGTCGCCATTATTGTCCTTACAGGAGCTTGCCCCGGTCTTAAAACCTTCCGTCATCCGCCGGATCTTTTCATAGAATTTTCGGGCATCATTCCTGTCAGCCAGCATCTCAAGCTCCTCACACTCACGCCTTTCGGCCTCACTTTTCTTTTTTCTGAAAAGGCGTCTCTCTTCCTTCTTTGCCTCATGATATTGTTGCCATACACTGCGGGTTGCGCCCGTTCGCAACGTCTCCTTGTAGGCAGCGTCCTTTTTTTTCGAGGCAGTTTTGCATTCCTCATTGTACCAGTTGTTCTTGCGGGCTCGCTGGAACCCTATAGTGGCCTCAGCGGCGGTACGCAATGAGTGAGAGATATGCTTCCATTGCTCGGTTACATCGTTAGGTCGAGGATTGCCCTCTGCGAGCAGGTGTGAGAGTCGAGTTGTGAAATTATCAGCTGTCTGCGTCATGCGCAGCTTCTCGACGTCAAACTTTCCTTCCGTTACTGTGCGCACTTTCTTCGTTGCACAGAGGCGTGTGCGTATCTTGGCTGCGACAAGATAATGGTCAGAGTCAATATTGGGACCACGCAGTGTACGCACGTCCAGAACGGTGGAGCTATGTCTGCCGTCAATCAAGACATGATCAATCTGGTTTCTAGTTCTTTGATCAGGGGACAGCCATGTGGCTTGGTGTATTCGCTTATGCTGGAACCTGGTACTACTGATGACCATATTGCGAGCAGCGGCGAAGTCAATCAACCTAGTGCCGTTGGGGGATGTTATATCGTGGAGACTGAATTTTCCAACTGTGGGACCAAAGACTCCTTCCTTGCCCACCTTGGCATTAAAGTCGCCGAGCACGATTTTGATATCATGCTGGGGGCAGCGATCATAAGTCTGTTCAAGTTTATCGTAGAAGGAGTCCTTCTCTGCGTCGTCCGTCTCCTCAGTCGGCGCATAGGCGCAGATAAATGTTATGTTGAAAAACCTCGCCTTGATGCGGATCGCAGCGAGACGCTCGTTCACAGGAGTGAACGCTAATACTTGGCGGCGAAGTCTCTTTCCCACCACGAATCCTACACCACGCGCTTTGCTGCGTGTCTGGCCACTGTAGTATACGTCACAAGGGCCGATGGTCGTCTTTCCTTGCCCCGTCCATCGCATTTCCTGCAGGGCGGTGATGTCGGCCTTTGCGCCTACGAGGACATCAACCAGTCGGGCAGCGGTACCGTCCCTTGAAAAGGTCCGGACATTCCCGGTACATGCCCTAATATCCAAATCATTATGCCTTATTCGTTTTGCCGGGTCGTCAACATTAAAGGGGGTTCTCATCCGAGGCTTTGCAATTGTTTTCATTGGAATTAAGTTTTTTACGTGGCGGGTCCCAAACCCAGCGCACAACCCGTTTCGGGGGTTTGGAAAATATTTACACTTTTATATAGCGAGCCGCTTGCTTCAAGACAGACGCCCGCTTGCAGCCGCACCTCATGGTGAACAGACGCTACGCAAAGACCTCGGTGAGTCCTTAAACCAAGTATGTCAGAGTGGCCCCACCGGGGCTCCCTCTCTTTCTGCCGCGAGCCTAGGTAGCTCCCGTTGCCCAGAGTGCACGAACGAGGACGCAAGAGTCGGGATTGAGCAAGGTCACTTAGCAACCACACTCCATTACACTCCCTTAACGATGTTTTATACACGGGACCAACATTACAACCAGATTTAATGCTACTTATACTGCAGTGGCGTATGTATAAATATGTTTTCAATGGTGACGTCGAGAAAATGTACAGGCAAATCCTAGTACATGAAGACGACCAAGATTACCAGCGAATTATATTTCGCAATTCACCTAGTAGTCCAATACGCGACTACAACTTAAAAACGGTGACATTTGGCGTAAACTGCGCCCCTTTCCTAGCCACATTACACGAACTGGCAAAGGACACAAAAGCCAAATTACCTCTAGCCGCCCCTGTGCTTAGCTCTCAAACGTACGTAGACGGCATATTGTCGGGAAGCCATAGCCTTCCTTTAGCGTGCGAATCACTAGCTCAAGTAATCGAACCATCGACTCAGCAGGGTTTCCATTAAAAAAGATAACTTATAATCATCCAGAAATACTGGCCATAGCCTTTCTTTAGCGTGCGAATCACTAGCTCAAGTTATCGAAGCCCTCGACTCAGCAGGGTTTCCATTAAAAAAGATAACTTATAATCATCCAGAAATACTGGCAAATATAAAAAAAGAAAATCTGCTAGATACCCATTTTCTAAAATTTGAAAAAGAGAGCACCACCAAAACCTTGGGCATACAATGGAATGCAATATCAGACCAATTTTCATACACTCTTGAGTCGATATCTGCAAAATCCGCAAAAACTAAAAGGCAAATTCTGGGGGGTCACTCTGTATTGCGATTCGAAAGTGAAATGCGATGCGATAAGCAAATCGTGCTCTGTATTGCTATAGCATTGCTAACAGTGCTGCGTTCTGCGGCCTTTGGTTATTTTCTTGCTTGGGTTGGCATCACTGTTGTAAAACTAACCGCAAGTTGACAATTTTCATTGCATACTTCAAGTGAAGGCTCTTGTCCTATGCTTTTACCCATACCATTTCTATTAATTTGGCGCCTAACTGTATGCTATGCAGCAAACACTTGTATGCGTGTGCATATGCAAAATCACGTCCGTATAAACATAATTTTATTAGTTTAATTGAAGTTTTCTTACAAATTTTTGGTAGTTATTTAGTAAATTTAAAAGTTAAACAAAATATTTTTCAAAAAAAAAGAATATTTTTTTTTATAAATTTTTCTAAATAAGCGCCAAAATAAACATGTTTTTCGATAAGAAAGGTAAGTATACTAATAGCTCTACAATAATTTACAAGAATATGTTTAAAAACTTAACTTTATTCAAAATTGTTTTAGCGGTGCGATAGCGGTTCGACTGCGTTTTGTTGTAGGAAGACAAATCCGAATGTACAAAGCAATTGACATTTCACTTTCGCGATACAGAGTGTACGCGATTGGAGAGGGAAAAAATGAATGCGAAAAGGGAAAAAAGAAATCCGAAAATGTAAATTTCCGTTGCGATAGTTGAGTTACAGAGTGTCGCTAAGGCAAATGCGAAAATATTTTCTTTCGCATCGCAATACAGAGTGACCCCCCTGTCCTCTGTGGCGAAACTTTTCGACCCCGCAGGATGGCTTGCGCCAATAATGATTCAAGCAAAGATCTTGATACAAGAATTATGGCTAGATGACCGATTGGGACGAAGTGGTTAAACCACTCCGCTTAATAAAATGGTCCCAATTTGCAATCAACCTGCATACTATTTCCGAGATACAAATACCTCGGTGGGTAAATTTCGCCTCTGATCACCAAGTCAAACTACACGGCTTCTGCGACGCTTCTGAAAAAGCATACTGCGCAGCGATTTATGTGCGAAGTCGGCACAATGGCAAAACTTCCAGCTACTTATTAGTAGCAAAAGCCAAGGTCGCACCCCTCAAGACCGTAAGCCTTCCACGGCTCGAGCTATGCGGCGCACTTCTGCTCGCAAAACTAACCTCGACCGTGCAAAAACACCTAAACCTGAGCAATAGGAAATTGTATTTATGGACCGATTCAGAAATCGTCCTAGCATGGTTAGAAAAACCACCACATACGTGGAAAACATACGTGTCAAACCGCACAGCTGAAATTATTGATTTAGTAGGACCAGCAACTTGGCGGCATGTTGCCCGTGCTGATAACCCTGCGGATCTTGGCACAAGAGGCTGCAAACCATTGCATTTAACAACCACCACACTTTAGTGAAACGGCCCAAGCTGGCTGGTAGAACCACAAGAAGCGTGGCAAAATCACCTGCACGAAATATCATAGCCCCAGAAAGTCGAAGAATCAAAGGCTTTCATGCCACTCTGGAGGACACGACGGTAATATCCGGGTAGTTGACCTACGCACTCAAACCGGAATATTAACACGAAAGCTCGTGAAAGTATTCTTTTTACCAACCGAGTCTAATACCGCTAATACCAATAGCGCGAATATCTAAATTCAATAATAATATAATCGAATAAGGAGCAATTCATCCACCAAGCGATGTTGCTACTCGAATTTAATACCTTTCTCCTAAAGAGGTAGCTCGCTCCCACGTTTGATGGCAACATATTCTGCCTACTCATCACAATTGTATTTCACAACACACAACGGTCCCATACTCACCCATTACACGTGCCGCAGTGTCAGCATAAGTACGTTCCCACGTCGCACGGTAACGTAACACCCAAATTCAAGGCCACGGTCAATACCAGCAGCTAATACGTATGCTACTGCATTGCTCCAGACGAATCGTCAGCATAATTCCATTTCACATGCTTATGAAATAGAACCAATGCATAACGCACCTGTGGGAACAAATTTCGGAACGCTTTCTCAACCAACGAGCGGTCAACAACACGCACGCCGCAGGCTATAAAGGAAAGCAGCGGCCATGGAACGAGTTAGTCAAGCCCGGGACAAGGAACGATTATCATCGTTAGAATATTCTTAAATAAAGTGTTTGTTAATCTTAATCTTGTGTTTTCCTTTTAGGGCGAGCAGGAGTGAAATTGGAAGAGTGAAAGTGAGAAAAAGTAAATCCTAAAGAAAAGGAAAAATAAATCCTTAAGTAATTAAGCCAAGGCTAAAGCAAAGGAAAAGTAATTCCTAAAAGAAAGATAAAAGTGAATCCTCAAAAGGAATAAAAGTGAAAAACAAAAGGAGTTATTACTCAAAGTGAAGAACAAAAGCAATTATTACCTTAAGTAAAAAACAAGGCAACTACTACCAAGGGTGTGAGTAAACTTGAAATTGTCTGTGCCGTTCTTATTTTCTTTCCGAATGGATGACCTCAAGGCCACAGTTACCAATCTAACAGGCGCTGTTAATGCCGTGCTTGAGAAAATGAACTCTCTTGAAAGACGGGTTACGCACCTGGATACAATAAGCTCAAGGATGGCCACGTCGGTAAACTCCAGCCATCCAGAACCAACTGAGGAGGAGATTGCGCACGGGCCCATAAGTGAAGCCGAAATTAGGGACATCAGTCGACTTCCTGACTGCGTCAAGACGTTGCAGGTTTTCGACGGAAACCCTGTGCAATATGTATCGTGGGTACATTCCGTAGAGGTAATTCTCTCAGACTTCGATATTGTTAAGGGCAAGCCCCTCTACCGAGCAATTCTACAGCACATTAGGCAAAAAGTGAGGGTGCTGCCGATTCCGCTTTGATTTCGTACAATATTTTCGGTAGCAATTGGGGGAAAATTAAAGAGTGCCTTTCTCTGCATTATGCAGACAAGAGGGATGTCCGCACCCTCGAGTGCACCAACTCCGGCAGAACGGAAAGAGAGTTGATGAGTTCTACGCTCAGGTGAACCATCAGTTCTCCCTAATCCTTAACAAAATAAAAACCGTGTCCTACACGGACAAAACGGTAAAAGTACTGATAGAGACGTACCGCAACCGCGCATTGGATGTGTTCATCCGCGGCCTAAACGGAGATTTGCCAAGGATGTTGCTTGTACAGCGCCCTAAGACCTTGCCGGAGGCCTATACAGCGTGCCTGGAGATACAAAACGTCGATTTCAGAAATGTCTGCATTCGCACCCCCACCAGCAATAATCGGAAGGTGGTACCTATCAATAACTTGCCAAGTACACCTCATCCTCCAAGTAATCCTCTGCAATTGCCACTAAGGCCTTCTTGGCGCTCTCAAGACCATCGTCCTGTATATCCCAGAAACGATCGTCCGTTCGGAAAAAGTGACAATCAAAGTTCCTCGCCACGTCCACCAGTAGAGAAGATGGAGGTTGATCCTTCAGTACAAACACGCAAAGTAAATTACATGAATCGCCCCAACCCCTTCAAACGTGGGGCAGTATGCGAAAATCTCCCAAGAAAGCAACAAAGGCTTTTTCATACAGTACAGGAAGTAGACGAGGGGAAGGAGGAGCAGACTAGTGAAAGGGTGATAGTAGATGAGGAGAGACCCGACGATTTTCTGTCATCAGGTCATCTAGCGTACCATACCTAGAGTGTACGTTGCCAGATGGCCGCGTACTAGATTTTTTGGTGGACACTGGCGCTAACAAAAACTTTATTAAGCAGGACATAACAACAAAAACAACTCCAGTAGATAAACCCCCTTAACGTAACTTCAGTAGGCGGTGTCGTACCAATAAAAGAAAAGGTACGATTAAAATTATTTAAAAGTATCGACAATCCTAGTGACTTTGAGTTCTTCGTGCTTCCCAGATTAAGTGGATTCTCCGGAATAATTGGAGATGACACCTTAAGAGAATTAGGTGCTTTGATAGACCGAAGGAATAACTTCCTTAAAATATATACCTATAAAATCCCACTCAGGGAACGAGTGAAAAACAGTATAGAATGGTGGTAGACTACAAAAGATTAAATGCGGTTACGATTTCCGGCACATACCCTATCCCAGATATAAATGCAACCTTATGCAGTCTTGGTCAGTCCGAATATTACACCACCATAGATTTGACTTCTGGCTTCCACCAGATACCAATGAAGGAATCTGATATCCCCAAAACTGCCTTCTCGACAATGAACGGGAAGTATGAATTCTCGCGACTTCCTTTTGGTTTAAAGAATACCCCTGCAATCTTTCAGCGGATGATCGACGATGTACTAAAGCAATATATTGGTAAAATTTGCTACGTGTACATCGACGATATAATTGTGTTTGGGAAGGACATCGACGATCATTTGCAAAATGTGGAAAAAGTATTTGCGAGATTGCTAGAGGCTAATCTAAAAGTAAATTTAGAAAAAACGTGTTTCCTTCAGACAGAAGTCGAGTTCCTAGGCTACGTTATTACACCCGGTGGTGTGCGTCCTGACCCAAAGAAGGTTGCGGCAATGAACTCTATTATGCCGCCTGAGAACTTGAAGTATCTCAAGAGTTTCCTAGGAATGACGTCGTACTATAGGAAATTTATCCGTGACTACGCTAAGATAGCGAAACCGTCAACTAATCTCACACGCGGCGAACACGCGCAAATAAGAGCCAACGCATCTAAAAAGGTAAATATAAATCTTGACGAGGAAGCCCTTCGGGCCTTCCAAGACCTAAAGAAACTTTTAGTGTGCGCTGATGTATTGGCATTCCCTGCTTTTGACAAGCCATTCAACCTCACTACTGATGCTTCGAACTTCGCCATCGGTGCAGTGCTATCTCAGGGTGACATAGGGAAGGATAAACCCATAGCCTTTATTTCTCGTTCCCTTAACAAATCAGAAGAAAACTACGCAACGAACGAGAAAGAAATGCTTGCGATCGTATGGGCGCTCGACAACCTAAGATCATATTTATATGGCGCGAAAAAGATTAGAATCTATACCGATCATCAGCCTCTAACGTTTTCTTTGAGTTGTCGTAACTACAACGCGAAACTAAAGCGCTGGAAGGCTCGCATAGAGGAGTACAACTGTGAGATTATTTACAAACCGGGGAAGTCAAACTTAGTGGCTGATGCCCTCTCCAGACTCAAAACAGAAGTTAACGCTCTAACGGATTCCGTCATAGCTCAGCCCGCCGACAGCGAAGCAGGAAATCCCCTTGAAATCGCCCCTTCTGAAGGAACCATGCATTCAGCCGAACAAGATAACACCGACCTCATTCCTCATGTAGAGGCTCCCTTAAATGCCTTCCGCAACCAAATTACATTTAGGGTAGGTCGGGAATCCCGATGCCACGAAGAACCACATCCTGGCTACCACAGGCATTTCATATCCCTGCCAAATTTTGAGATTGACAACCTCACCAATACATTAAAAGAATGTCTCAATCCCAACGTTATAAACGGGATAAAAATCCCCGAAAAACTTCTCTACTTATTACAAAACGTTTATGTCAATAGTTTCAGTAGGTCCAATATAAGAATCACACAACGCATCATTGAAGATGTAACAATAGTGGAGAGTTTTTAATAAAATTGAACAAGAGCACCGTCGAGCTCACAGGAATGGCAGGGAAAATAGGGAACAAATTCTGGAAAAATACTATTTCCCTGCGATGGCTCGCCAGATTAGGGAATACAATGCTCAGTGTGATATCTGTAAACTAAACACATATGACAGACACCCAGCAAAACCCCTATATTCAACCCACACCAATACCAACTTATCCTTGCGAAATTTTGCATATCGACCAATTTGAAATTGAGAAGCAAAAATTCCTAAGCTACATAGATAAAATTTCCAAATTTGCCAAATTATTTCCAATTAAAAATAAATCTTCAATATACCTTCGCAGGAAATTCACAGATGTATTACATTATTTTTCAGTCCCAAGGATGTTGGTAATGGATAACGAGAGAGGTCTCCTTACTCCTATAGAAATATATCAAACCCCAACACAGCGAAGTGAAGCAAATGGCCAAGTCGAAAGATTGCACTCCACCGTAATCGAAATATATTGCTGCATTTCAGGGGACAACACCAGACTTTCCCCTAAGGAAAGAGTTTCCATCGCTGTTGACAAATATAACAATTCTATACATTCCGTCACCAAAAAGAAGCCAGTTGACATATTTTTTAATAGAACTGCCTGAATAAACTACCAGAACTTAACAAATTTTAGAGAAGAAACTCACGAAAACACAAAAGCCTTGTTATTGCATGAGCAAGAAATAAGGAATGCCAGGCTTAATGCTCGTCGCACAGAGCCCAGAAACTTTGAATTTGGAGATCGCGTATTCATAGCCAATAAACAATTTAAGGGCAAACATAAGCCAATTTACAAACGAGAAATGGTTGCAAATAATAGAAATGCAACCATTATAACCGAAACCGGAAAGAAATTCCATAAGATTGACGTTAAAAACGTCTGAGATAACATTGGTCATAAGGCAAATCCTATGCTTAGATCCTTTGGTCCAGGGCTTGGGTGCAAATCATTTTGCAGCCGATCCAAGTCAGATGTTGGTTCAATTCCAAATGGCCCGGTGGTTCGGATGACGACGATCGGTGTGGTTCAACTCCACCACAAGGTCTTTGCTTTAATTGACGTGAAGCGCTCGTACCATGAGTAGGCCATTTGCAATCATCAACGCTTATGGCTAAAAGGGATCACCACGACCCTTCCGCCAGCTGGGAACCGCCTATATTCCAATGCAAAATTAAAACATTTTACTTATTATACAGTGTACGCACTGCTCAGAATATAAAAAATCTTCAGTCATCGGGCTGGCAAATAAACCCGCATAAAACGGCAAGATGTAAAATGCAAGGGCGTTCACAAAAAAGGAAATAAATTAATTTAAAAAAAAAAAAACGGAAAAACATTCCACATATTTGTTTACAACAATGGAATTGTTGTTTTATGGCTTTTTTTGGTACTAAACTTCATTGTAATTGCAAGCTTGAAGCCAAGAAATAAAGAGTTTTGTTTTTCAACAATATCATTATTGTTATTGGTATTTTTAATTTTAATAATTCATATTAATAATGAAAATTTTTTGTTAGAATAGAAAAAGTAAGTTTTTGGGTCACACGCCATAGCTTCATAGATCGATTTCGGGAGTTGCTAGTTCCACTCATCAGTATGATTTAGGCAACGCGTCTCTAACCTACCGGCTAGTTACGTGTTATTTTTGTGAACGCCTTAAACCCCCTTTTCTATTCATGGCTCTTGCCAACTGGTTTATTAGCGGCAGCGATATATATATATCACGTTTCACTAAGTGTTGGGCTTTTGTTGTTTTGTCAGTTCGACAAATGCGAATGTGTGCTCTCGCTTTATACACATATTTGTTTACAACAATGGAATTGTTGTTTTACGGCTTTTTTTGGTACTAAACTTCATTGTAATTGCAAGCTTGAAGCCAAGAAATAAAGAGTTTGGTTTTTCAACAATATCATTATTGTTATTGGTATTTTTAATTTTAATAATTCATATTAATGAAACTTTGGAAATTTTTAATGACTTCAAGACCTTTTTCTTTATTGTGAAATGGCATTTTTCACAATTATTAATTTTAGATTTATTTGAAAAGGCAAAAATTAGAAAACAACACCACAGCTATGCAGACAGAACTGTTTCGAGACCGGCTAAAGTCCAACTTGTCAATGCAATTTTGGTGCCTGCAATGCTGATCACTCAGCCAACCGTGCAGATATCAATTGCTTGCTAATTCACCCTTTTCTGTTTTTTGTTATTCTTTACCTACATACCAATGAGTGCGCTAAACTAGTGCTATTAAATCATTTGGAGAGGATTTTTATACCAACAATGCGTGCTTGTGCTATTTTTAGCGCAGTTTCGCATATTGTCGGTGTTGCCTGTAGTCTGGCCAATTGTAAATTTTTAGAAGATTATTTTAGGTCTGTAAATTATGAAACTTTGGAAATTTTTAATGACTTCAAGACCTTTTTATTTATTGTGAAATGGCATTTTTCACAATTATTAATTTTAGATTTATTTGAAAAGGCAAAAATTAGAAAACAACACCACAGCTATGCAGACAGAACTGTTTCGAGACCGGCTAAAGTCCAACTTGTCAATGCAATTTTAGTGCCTGCAATGCTGATCACTCAGCCAACCGTGCAGATATCAATTGCTTGCTAATTCACCCTTTTCTGTTTTTTGTTATTCTTTACCTACATACCAATTAGTGCGCTAAACTAGTGCTATTAAATCATTTGGAGAGGATTTTTATACCAACAATGCGTGCTTGTGCTATTTTTAGCGCAGTTTCGCATATTGTCGGTGTTGCCTGTAGTCTGGCCAATTGTAAATTTTTAGAAGATTATTTTTGGTCTGTAAATTATGAAACTTTGGAAATTTTTAATGACTTCAAGACCTTTTTATTTATTGTGAAATGGCATTTTTCACAATTATTAATTTTAGATTTATTTGAAAAGGCAAAAATTAGAAAACAACACCACAGCTATGCAGAAAGAACTGTTTCGAGACCGGCTAAAGTCCAACTTGTCAATGCAATTTTGGTGCCTGCAATGCTGATCACTCAGCCAACCGTGCAGATATCAATTGCTTGCTAATTCACCCTTTTCTGTTTTTTGTTATTCTTTATCTACATACCAATGAGTGCGCTAAACTAGTGCTATTAAATCATTTGGAGAGGATTATACCAACAATGCGTGCTTGTGCTATTTTTAGCGCAGTTTCGCATATTGTCGGTGTTGCCTGTAGTCTGGCCAATTGTAAATTTTTAGAAGATTATTTTTGGTCTGTAAATTATGAAACTTTGGAAATTTTTAATGACTTCAAGACCTTTTTATTTATTGTGAAATGGCATTTTTCACAATTATTAATTTTAGATTTATTTGAAAAGGCAAAAATTAGAAAACAACACCACAGCTATGCAGACAGAACTGTTTCGAGACCGGCTAAAGTCCAACTTGTCAATGCAATTTTGGTGCCTGCAATGCTGATCACTCAGCCAACCGTGCAGATATCAATTGCTTGCTAATTCACCCTTTTCTGCTTTTTGTTATTCTTTACCTACATACCAATGAGTGCGCTAATAAATAAAAAGGTCTTGAAGTCATTAAAAATTTCCAAAGTTTCATAATTTACAGACCAAAAATAATCTTCTAAAAATTCATATTAATAATTAAAATTTTTTGTTAGAATAGAAAAAGTAAGTTTTTGGGTCACACGCCATAGCTTCATAGATCGATTTCGGGAGTTGCTAGTTCCACTCATCAGTATGATTTAGGCAACGCGTCTCTAACCTACCGGCTAGTTACGTGTTATTTTTGTGAACGCCTTAAACCCCCTTTTCTATTCATGGCTCTTGCCAACTGGTTTATTAGCGGCAGCGATATATATATATCACGTTTCACTAAGTGTTGGGCTTTTGTTGTTTTGTCAGTTCGACAAATGCGAATGTGTGCTCTCGCTTTATACACATATTTGTTTACAACAATGGAATTGTTGTTTTACGGCTTTTTTTGGTACTAAACTTCATTGTAATTGCAAGCTTGAAGCCAAGAAATAAAGAGTTTGGTTTTTCAACAATATCATTATTGTTATTGGTATTTTTAATTTTAATAATTCATATTAATGAAACTTTGGAAATTTTTAATGACTTCAAGACCTTTTTCTTTATTGTGAAATGGCATTTTTCACAATTATTAATTTTAGATTTATTTGAAAAGGCAAAAATTAGAAAACAACACCACAGCTATGCAGACAGAACTGTTTCGAGACCGGCTAAAGTCCAACTTGTCAATGCAATTTTGGTGCCTGCAATGCTGATCACTCAGCCAACCGTGCAGATATCAATTGCTTGCTAATTCACCCTTTTCTGTTTTTTGTTATTCTTTACCTACATACCAATGAGTGCGCTAAACTAGTGCTATTAAATCATTTGGAGAGGATTTTTATACCAACAATGCGTGCTTGTGCTATTTTTAGCGCAGTTTCGCATATTGTCGGTGTTGCCTGTAGTCTGGCCAATTGTAAATTTTTAGAAGATTATTTTAGGTCTGTAAATTATGAAACTTTGGAAATTTTTAATGACTTCAAGACCTTTTTATTTATTGTGAAATGGCATTTTTCACAATTATTAATTTTAGATTTATTTGAAAAGGCAAAAATTAGAAAACAACACCACAGCTATGCAGACAGAACTGTTTCGAGACCGGCTAAAGTCCAACTTGTCAATGCAATTTTAGTGCCTGCAATGCTGATCACTCAGCCAACCGTGCAGATATCAATTGCTTGCTAATTCACCCTTTTCTGTTTTTTGTTATTCTTTACCTACATACCAATTAGTGCGCTAAACTAGTGCTATTAAATCATTTGGAGAGGATTTTTATACCAACAATGCGTGCTTGTGCTATTTTTAGCGCAGTTTCGCATATTGTCGGTGTTGCCTGTAGTCTGGCCAATTGTAAATTTTTAGAAGATTATTTTTGGTCTGTAAATTATGAAACTTTGGAAATTTTTAATGACTTCAAGACCTTTTTATTTATTGTGAAATGGCATTTTTCACAATTATTAATTTTAGATTTATTTGAAAAGGCAAAAATTAGAAAACAACACCACAGCTATGCAGAAAGAACTGTTTCGAGACCGGCTAAAGTCCAACTTGTCAATGCAATTTTGGTGCCTGCAATGCTGATCACTCAGCCAACCGTGCAGATATCAATTGCTTGCTAATTCACCCTTTTCTGTTTTTTGTTATTCTTTATCTACATACCAATGAGTGCGCTAAACTAGTGCTATTAAATCATTTGGAGAGGATTATACCAACAATGCGTGCTTGTGCTATTTTTAGCGCAGTTTCGCATATTGTCGGTGTTGCCTGTAGTCTGGCCAATTGTAAATTTTTAGAAGATTATTTTTGGTCTGTAAATTATGAAACTTTGGAAATTTTTAATGACTTCAAGACCTTTTTATTTATTGTGAAATGGCATTTTTCACAATTATTAATTTTAGATTTATTTGAAAAGGCAAAAATTAGAAAACAACACCACAGCTATGCAGACAGAACTGTTTCGAGACCGGCTAAAGTCCAACTTGTCAATGCAATTTTGGTGCCTGCAATGCTGATCACTCAGCCAACCGTGCAGATATCAATTGCTTGCTAATTCACCCTTTTCTGCTTTTTGTTATTCTTTACCTACATACCAATGAGTGCGCTAATAAATAAAAAGGTCTTGAAGTCATTAAAAATTTCCAAAGTTTCATAATTTACAGACCAAAAATAATCTTCTAAAAATTCATATTAATAATTAAAATTTTTTGTTAGAATAGAAAAAGTAAGTTTTTGGGTCACACGCCATAGCTTCATAGATCGATTTCGGGAGTTGCTAGTTCCACTCATCAGTATGATTTAGGCAACGCGTCTCTACATTCTCTCCACATTCCTCAAAAAAAAAAAAAAAAAAAACTAACACTAACACTAACAAACTAAACTAAAAAAGTAACTTACTAATCCGCACCAGGTAAAACAAAAAATCAATACTAATCCAACAAACCCTATTAACTCTGCTTTCTAATAAACTAACAGTAACTGAAAAACTAATTGTCGTAAACTTACACTCGCAACATCACTTCCTGGTCCCGTATAAACCCGCCATGGCCCTTTACTTCCACCACTTCACTCATTAGTAATAGTATTAGAACTTAACAAGTTTTCATTAATTGCAAATCGCTAAACAAGTTTAATTTGAAAAAATTTTAATAAAAATTAAAGAATTTCTAATATTTTTTTGCTATTGTTCATTATTTTGCATACTAACGTTGATTTCTATTTAATTTTACAGTAAGAATTTTGTTACGTGCGGCCAATGGCAATGGCGGGATGCTCGCACGTAATAATATGCAAAGAAAATGAAAAGAGCGGCGAGTGAATAAGGATATAAACAATGGTATTCAAATGTAAATATGTGCAATAGTTTTTATTAAAAGTAATTTGTATGTGAAAATGAAATGTAATGGAGTGGATGTAATTACAAAGTGCACAATAAATATTATGGTATGGAAAATGTAATTGTTTACTTTACCTTGGTTTGGCAGCTGATGACTCTCGTATGCTCGGAAAAGAAGTGATCGAGTCTTTAGATAAATAGTAGCTCTGTACCGCCGCCGAAAGCCTACATTTGTAGGATTCGAAGGGGTAAGAGCTGTTATCAGTATAAAGATAAAACGTAAAAAGTAATAGCGCGGAAGATACTACGGTTTGCTACGAGGGGCGGCCGATATATTTAGACCGGTGGTCTAAACATGCCGGCCCCCTTGCGACAAGCAACGCTAAAAGAAAAGTAGGAGTCACCAGCAACCGCTCCAATCTAAGGCTTAATCTAACACGACGACTCTATGAATGGTGAATGGAAATGGCTATGGCCCCATAGGCTCTCCATGCTAGCTGCTACAATGGTCCTGTTGTGGATGAAAAGGAAAGATTAGAATATGGACGTGGTTATGCCTAGTTCATTGCACCTTACTATTAGTGTTTCGAATTTTCTCCATTGTGTGTAGAGGATAATTTGGGAATTTTTATTGCTGGTAGGAACCAGATATTGTTAGGCCGAAAATTGTGGCCTGGGCTAGTAATCCGTTGATTTGAGATGGCGGTGTGGCGTTCAACATGATGTTGGCGTAGACGTCGGCGCCTAACACGAGGCGCACTGGCGAGGCGCGGAAAAATTCAGGGTCCGCCAGTTTCATGAACTGAAAATGACTTGCCACTGTGCCATCGATGTTCGACGATGGCGTCAACCGGTGATGGCGTGCGACGACCGTCGCCTGGGTAGTGATCCTTCGGTTTACCCCATGTTGTCCTCGTAGGACCAGCGTGCACCTCATCGGCCGCGTTCCCCCAAGTCGCTCCAAGTCGAGGTCAATGGCGAGCTCGCTATCAATGACCGACGTGGGCGAACACGGGTCGATCAGGCCACGCACAATGTGAAGTCTGCCTCCGGCTTCAATGGATACTAAAGCGGTGGGGGCAATAGCGACAAATGACCGCAATATGATGTCGTCGGTGGGCGTATTTGCCGCTCTGCCAGACCGAAACGTGGCGGGCAGATGTCTGTGGCGTACTACTTTGGTATCGCTGAAGTTGGAATGGGCCGGATAAGGTGCCGTCCGACCCGCTGTGAGGCGTGATGAGCGGAAAGGACGCGTTTCCGCGTCACCCCGTCTTACATCGGTGGGACGGCGAGATGGTCGGAAAGGACGCGTTTCCAAGCCACCAGGGTTCACCTTACCGGGCCCGGGAAGTGGTCGGAAAGTACGGGTTTCCGAGCCACCCTTTCCTCTTTTTTCTGCTGGAGCTGGTTCGTGGCTTCTCCACAGCTCGTGCCGTAGTAGCGGTCGGAAAGAACGTGTTTCCGAGCCGCTGAGCTGTGGAGTCGGATTGACCCTGGCTGCCTGTTCTTCTTCCTCTTCTTCGGCCACCTGTTCTGCCCAGGATTTCGTTGTTTCTGTGATGGCGATGGACAAGGCGTCATCGGAATTCTCGCCGTCCTCTAGCTGTTCGATGTTTTCCCGGATATATGGAGAGGGACGGGTGGTGGCGTCGTCCATGTGCAGCGTCGTGTGGTGTGTCTCGTTACACCGGTAGCATCGGTCCTTGCTCGGACAAGTTCCTAGACCGTGGAATGGCGATAGGCAGTTGGGGCAGTACTTATGGATAAGTACCACCCGTAACCGCTCTTCAACCGCCATCCCACGGTATTTTTGGCAAAATCGGATTCCATGGTTATTGCCACATAAGCGGCACGGGATGCTGAAGGGACGGGACCTTCCCTCCGTCTTGACGCGTGTCGCGGTGTAACGAGTCATTCTAAAAATTAATAGCCCGTTATTTTATGTGAATTTTTGGATGGTTGGGTGGCTTGTGTCCCTAACGTGGGTTTTGACTTATGGGCTTTGAATTTACGTGGATATTTTCTTGATTTAATTCGACATTGGTATTTTGTCCCCTTTTTTTTTTTAATTTACCAAATTTGGTGCGATGTAAATGTGCGATTACCCTTCATTTACCAAATTGGGTGCGGTGTAAATGTATTATTACACTTCATTGAATTTTGGGTAGGTTTGGATATTTACCCCCATCTGGCAGGACCATTCGGATTCTGGCCCCATTTTTCCCATCTGGTATTGTTTGTCATTTGACAACTTCCTACCACCCAAGGGAAACCGGAAATAGAAGCGTGGCCACTTAATATGTGCCGTAACTTTATCGACCGCGCGCCCTTTGCAATAGTCCTAAATGACTTGTTTTTGGCCTGGATGGTTAAAGTTTAGCACTTGCGCCTCTGAGCTAATGCATTTTTTGCATGTGTGTGCATAGCTGCAAATAAGAAGCGGCCATTTCAATAATTAAAGTCGGTCCGCGTAACCAGCTGATCGCGCTGTCGTTGATTTCCGACTAAAATCACCCACCCTTAAGTTTCACCAAACGGATCGCGAACAGCTGACACGCTTTGTGCTGCCACATCGCATCGATGGTAACGAGTACTTTTGCGATGTTAAGGCCCAGGCAGATGCTCCACGGCAGCTGCTAATAGTACATTTACACTGTTCACCCCGTCATTGTGGTGACATTTCCCATACCGTGTCACGATTTGGGGAAACTAATTTAGGGGAATGGTGTACGGTGTTGTACGATTACGACTGTGAAGGTAGTACCTGTCAGAAATCGATATTTGCCACGATATAATTTTTTATTGGTATTGTATACTTTACGGGTCAACTGCTAATAGGTTAGCTACAATTATGGGAGATAGCTTAAAAGACGGATTTTGGCCTCAGGATCACGAATCCGGAAGCGCTTATTTTATCTTTTTGTATTAGGAGAAGTTATGGTTAAAAACCCGGAAAATGACCCGGATCCGATACCAAAAATGTGGTAGACTCCATGGTATTTATGTCCGAAATACCTTGCTAAGCTGGCAGCCTTCGGCCGCGCTTATTAAAATGACTCTGGACTACGCCATCCCAAATCCGGATGGTTGCCGGAGCCGTGGCTGACGGTACGCATTTTTTTTTTTGTACAGCCTATTGTTTCCTCAATTATGTTCTCGGTGTTTATTTATGTTGGTACACCGAAAGATTTATACTGAGGCTAGTATTGACTTTAATTGGTTACATTTCATACCGCGCGATGCAGTGACGCGTTTCCTGTAATAGGGCCTTAAGTGGAGGTTTTAGTACCCGTGCATCCGGTAGCGCGATTTAGTACTAAAAAAAATTGGTAGTGTGGCAGCGCAAGACGGCGCTCTCAATGAATAAATGTCATTGAAAATTTACACGCGGTAAGTTGTACGATTTGTTAATTTTATTTTTTAATTGTATTTTAATAAATTTTCTATTTCTTTTTATTTTCAGGTGAGGTGCATGGACGTGGGAAGGAGTCCCAGGATTGTGGACGTGGTCGGAGAGTTGCAGGTAAGTATACATGGAAAAAGGTAAGTGTATCGTAAAATGTATATGTTTGTATGTGTATGTATCACTCGCTGTGGTAGCCGGACCCAGCGATGGATACATACCTGCACAAACTATTTAGACATGTATATTAATCTTTTTCTTTTTGTCTTGTCAGGTTTTATGGGCAGCTTTCTATATGCCCCATCAATGAGCAGCCAAACATATGCTCCACCAATGGGCAGGTGAACATATGCCCCAACGAAAATGCGTTATGGCTAAAATTTATGCCACACAAAGGCATGGCGCAGGGGGGCAGCAATTTTTAATGCGCCGGGGTTTTATTTTATGGGGCAGCTTTCTATATGCCCCATAAAATTTCCGCATCTAAAAGATGGCCCAAGTTCTGTTGCATTTTTGCAACTTGTCGGAAATGGAGATATCATTACATCATTACAGGCAGTTTTTACTATTTTGCAATTTTGGTATGAGGGGTTTTCACTTCCTTGTAAGTGCACCTCTGAGCAAGCAGGACGTCCTCAATGCCCATTAGATCCTTTTTTAATAATGCCAGCTAAGTGCAAGTGTGTGGATTTTCAGTAATTATGTTCCCCAGGGAGAAATACCACGCCATCTCCAATTGTTTTGTGATATGTCATTGTGTGAACCTGTTGTACCAGGCAATAGGTTTCTCATACAAGGAATTTATTCAACTCGAGTGAGTACCATCACCTTCATTCCTAAGTCCCTGACTAATAAATTTTAAAAATTTGTAGGAGCGACAAGGATATCTTGTATCGCGGAGATGGCAATGATCTTTGCTGGTGTCGATGGACACGCGTACCCTTACCGGAATTGCCTACCATGTGGATGGTTTTCTTTTTACCAACTAAAAGGTTCGAGGATTGACGATAAGGGTGATGTTGTTGTATCTAGTTGGAGGTTTGCACTACAACCAAGTGGGTGAGTGTTGAATACAATATGTTTGCTTATTGGGCTGCTCTATCTTAGGCCAGATTGAGATATTTCACAAAATTGTGTCTAACGAACACTTTTCTTGCTCTAGGTTGCTCATCTTTTGTTTCCTGAGTAGGTTCAAAAAAAAAAACCAGAGTAATCTAGATCACAAATTTCTGCTCTAGCCCTTTTTTTTTTTTAATGGAGTAAGTTAGAGCCAGAGTATCCTAAGCGAAGTGATAGTGAACTTGACAGTTCTCTATTTTCTCAAACCAAAATAAAGAATTTTCGTTTCTATCTGATATTTCGAAGTTTGAGTATTTTGTTTTTAGCATTTTTTTTGTATGGAAAATACAATGAATGGAAAAGCTTTTCGTTGATCTAAAAACGTTTAAACCTTTCAGTAACGAATTGAAACAAAATGGGGGTATTTGTGTTATGTCTTAAGTTTACGAATCTCGTATATTTACGAGTTTACTACAGTTCTTATACGAACGCCCTTGCTAAGCATTTGTGTTTTAGATTTGACCCAAATAACATTTTTTAAGATTGAATTTCGAATATTTCTTTATTTGAATTTTAGTACAATTTCATTCATTTTTTGTGATTATATTATCATATAAATGAACACAGGGATAATCAAATATACTTCTTTTTGATGATCAAAATTAATCTTCGAAATCATTTGTGAATCATTAAGATTATTAATTTCTGAGATTCAAACAAAAGTTGGACATGAGTTTTTAGTCATATTTTATGATCATGTCGGAGATCTTTAGGTGGCTAAATATTGAACTTCCACCTTTAAAAATTCTTGTTTACTCGTTATTTTTATAACGCAAAAGTCCGAAAAGAGCTAGATTCCAAAGTTGCCAAAGTTACTGGGCTAGCATATTTCGTGGTATTGATAATTTTTTCTTTTGGCATGAACAAATGCTATCTAATTTTTCAGTAAAACAATTGGATGGGGCACAAGGACTGTGCTTGGGTGGCAAGGGGTTAATGCGATTGTTTACATTTATTTGAAGAAAAAAACCTTTTATCTCCTTATCTGGCAATTAACTGTGTTGTGAGGGAATTTATGTTTGGACGATGTGCTGCTAATTTGGTGTAGCACATTTTCATCTTCTGTGGCAGATCGGTTCGTCCGTCTGCAGTAGGGTTTCTGTTGGCCTCGTTAGCAAGTTTAACGAGTGCATTTGCTTGTTATTGGGGTTATTGTTGTGGTTGGAAATGGTTTTCTGCGGTGGTAAGACCGCGAGGTTCCCTAATCCTGAACGAATAAGAAGTGGAATTAGGGATATGGAGAAGTGGAATATTACTCCCTTCCGTCATCCTCACTGACGGGTGGAAGTAAGACCAATTTCGCGATTGGTCTGGTAGTTCGGCCCCGCGCGGTGTCTAGTTCGACTCGAACTCGATTATCAGGTCCCCGATGTAAGTTCGCGATCCGTCCTAGCCTCCATTCGTTGGGAGGTAAGTTATCTTCCTTTAGGACAACCAGGTCCCCTTGTTTCAAGTTTGCTTGAGGATGTTTCCACTTGACGCGTTTCTGCAGCTCGGTGAGGTACTCGGTTTTCCATCGTTTGCAGAACGTTTGGTGTAACGCCTTGAGTTTCTCCCATCTGTTGACGAGTGAGGCACGGTTCTCGCTGACGTCGATTTCGGGGGGGGCTAATAGATGTCCTCCAACCAGAAAATGTCCTGGGGTAAGTGGCTCCAAGTTCGACGGTTCGTTGGAAGAGGGAGTTAAGGGTCGCGAGTTAAGGCAAGACTCGATTCGACATAGTAGGGTGCTAAATTCCTCGAGGGTAAATTTATGATCGGAGGCGATCTTTTTAAAGTGGTTTTTGAAACTTTTTACCCCCGCTTCCCAGAGTCCACCCATATGAGGGGCCCCAGCTGGTATAAAGTGCCAGGTCAGGGTTTGGTGGCAATATTTGGAAAGGGTCTGGTTGCGGGCGTCCGCTAGAAAAGCCTTGAACTCGGATCGGAGAGCTCGAGAGGCACCGACGAAGTTCGTTCCATTATCGGAATGGAGGTTTTTTGGACATCCTCGTCTGGCAACAAACCTGTCGAGGGCTGCCAGGAACGAGGCGGTACTAAGGTCACTGGTGGCCTCTAGATGAATGGCCTTGGTCGTAAAGCATACGAACAGGCAAACGTAGCCCTTGGACATGCGACATCCTCTGCCGCTATAGGACTTGATGTCAAAGGGTCCGGCGAAATCTACCCCGGTGTTTGTGAATGCCCGGGAAAAGGTAGTGCGTTCGGGAGGTAGGTCTCCCATGATTTGGGTCTGAACCCGTTTACGAAAGATGGTACAGATCTTGCAGTTATGGATAACTGACTTGATCATATTTTTTACTTTTGGGATCCAGTATTGCGTGCGTAGGAGCCGCAACATGACTTGGTGTTCGCAATGAAGGGAGATCTTATGGACAAACTGGACCAGGAGGCGCGTAAAGTGACAGGCGTACGGTAGGATAATTGGATGGCGTTCATTGTACGGGAGGTCCAGGGATGCAGACAGACGGCCGCCCACCCGCAGGATGCTACAACTATCGATGAAGGGGTTGAGAGCAAGGACTTCGCTTTTTGTCCCAATAGGTTTCCCTGATTTTAAATTCCCTAATTCCTCAGAATAATGTTTCTGTTGGTAGATGGTAATAAGACGTTAAGTCGTAGCCTTAATTTCGTCGGGCGAAATGAGGTGTGACTCCGCTTTAAAAGTGGATTTTGTTTTGGGACTCGTTCTTTGAGAGAACCTAATAATATATGATATGACCCTCAAAGCTCTTGAAAACTCGGAAAATCTATCGAGAATGTCCTCTTTATTGTTTATTTGCGTAGTTGCGTGAATTTGTACTCTCTTTGCCTCGATGTTTGTACCATACCCTTTTTCTTGGGCTGGCCATTTATTCTTGTCTTCTTGTAACCAAGAAGGTCCCTGCCACCACAGAACGTTGTCGACTAGATCCCGCGCTGATAGTCCTCTGCTGGCCAGTTCTGCTGGGTTTGATGCGGAATCCACGTGTCGCCAGGCTTGATTTCCTACCTTTTCCACAATTTTTGTGACTCTGTGCGCCACGAACGTTGACCACGAACACGGTGGTTTTCGGATCCATGCCAGGACGATGGTTGAGTCCGTCCAAAGGTGAATTTTGAATGTGCCTAAATTCAGATTTTCGATGACGGATTCCAAAGTCTCGGCCAACAGAACCGCTCCACACAGCTCCATTCTGGGTAAGGAGATGGTCTTCACTGGGGCTACTCTTGTTTTCGCCATTAGCAGGTTAACGTAAACCTGATCTTTCATTTTGACTCTTAAAAAAACTGTGGCTGCGTATGCTTTTTCGGAGGCATCGCAGAATCCGTGTATTTCTACGTCGTTGGATGGCGTGAAAAACACCCATCGTGGAATCCGAATGTTATTAATTTCATTGTAGTCGTGCATAAAGCTGCGCCTATCTAAAGTTTGATCAGATACTCTCTCGTCCCAGTCAGTCCCTTCTAGCCAAATGTTTTGCATAATCATTTTGGCTACTATGATGACTGGGCCTAGCCATCGTAATGAATCGAAGAGTTTAGCGATGGCTAAGAGTATCGCCCGTTTAGTAATGCTATCCTCATTTGCTATGGGCTTAGCTGTAAAATAAAACTGGTCAGAATGTGCGTTCCAACGGATTCCGAGTGTTTTGACCGTACTGGAGTCTTCGAACTCGAAAAAGTCCTCGTTCAGTCGATGATGTTTGGGTATTCCCTGTAGTATTTTGTTGCAATTCGACGTCCATTTTCGAAGGGATAAGCCCGCGGACTGTAATGCACGCGTAATTTCATCACGAGCCTTGATAGCGTAGTCGATAGTATGCCCTCCTGAGAGAACATCATCGACGTACATACTTGTTCGCAGGATATTTGCTGCGATGGGTAATGAAGTCTCCACGTCATCCGCTAACTGATGCAGAGTTCGGATGGCTAAGTATGGAGCACAATTAACTCCAAAGGTTACCGTCTGTAACTCGTAGACGGTGATAGGGTTCTCAGGTCTGGGCCGGAAAACTATTCTTTGAAATTTGGTCTGATTGGGTTTGACCCATATCTGACGATACATCTTTTCGATGTCGCTATTAAACACGTATCTATAGAATCTCCATCTGAGAAGCAGTATTGTTAAATCGGCCTGAAGTACTGGGCCTGGATGAAGTACGTCGTTAAGGCTGGTGCCATTAGTAGTAGGGCAGGAAGCGTTAAAAACCACCCGGACTTTGGTAGTTGTACTCTCTTCCTTGATAACCGCATGATGCGGCAGGAAGTAGCAGTCCGTTGACTGGGGTGGTATCATGTGTCCTAACGTCTCATACTCCGACAATACTCTATTGTACTCTCTCTGTAGGTCCGGTGTCTTAGCCAGGCGGGTCTCATTCCTATAAAATTGAGAACAAACGCCTTTTAATGAGGGTCCTAAGCATATATCGTTGGGAAACTCTTGTTTAAAGGGAAGGGAGACAATGTATTTGCCATCAGAGCCCCGTTCCGTTGTTGCTTTGAAAAGTGCCTCGCAATAGGCATTATCGTCGTTTAGTGCCTTTTTCTTAGGCACATCTTCCAACTCCCAGAAAGCGGTTAACTGTTTATCTAGGCTTATCTCGTTAAAAAATGATACCCTATTATTAGTGGGCTGTGCTGTTTCTGCACGACCGGTCAATATCCACCCGAAGACGGTTTCTTGGGCAAGAAGCGTGCTCATCACGTTCTTCCTTATACCGTTCAATATTATCTTTGCATATATGTCGCCTCCTAGGATGAGGTCGACTGGTTCGTTAACGAAGAACCTCTTATCCGCTAGAATCAAGTCAGGGAACGCTTGCTGGGTCAATGCACTGACCTGACAAGTCGGAAGGTCCCCTGTAAGTTGTGGTAGGACTAGGACCATTGTATCAATGCTAACTAATGGGTCGATGAGGGAGCCTATTGTAATAGAGCACGACTCTGTTACCTGCGCGGACAGCGTATTGTTTATGCCTGACACTTGGATGTTCAGGCGTTTAGATGGCAGGTTTATTCTCCTTTTCAGTCTTTCAGTTATGAAAGAGCACTCAGAGCCGGAGTCAATAAGTGCTCTGGCCGAGAAATCCACTCCATTATAGTGGATCTTAATGCGTGCGGTTCCCAACAATACCCCTTTAGTTGTATTAGCATGTAATGTAGAAACATTATTAACATTTTCGTTTCTATTTGCAGACTCAAGCCTTGCCCTAGCCTGTTGCGAAGTTGAGGGCCTATCATCGTTGGAGTTGCGGTTCCAACTTCGATTATTTGTGTTGGTGTTTCGGTTCCGACTTTGATTGTTGGAGTTGGTGTTCCGGTTCCAACTTTGGTGGTTTCCTTGGGGTTGTGCTGTTGGCAGGTGGAGTAAGGTGTTGTGCCTCAAGTGACACAAGGTGCAATTAAGCGGATGAGGGCATCGTGTCACGGTGTGTTTGTCTGACAAACAGTTAAGGCAAGACCTTTTTTCCTTAATGAAGGTTATTCTGTCTTGTGGGGACAGCCTTCGGAAGTTTTGACAATCCCGCAATCTGTGCTCCTTGGTGTTGCACATTTGACACCAGCCAAGAGGGACGCTGGCTTGGTAAACTCCGAGTTTCTTCGGCGTTTCCCGTGAACTATTTGAAGGCTGATTCGAGTGTGCTTTGTTGCTACTCCTCAAATCGCACACGGTTTCCAATGTTTGGAACCGGTTGGATAAGAATTTATCCATGTCTTCCCATTTTGGAATCTCTGTTTTGTTCTCAATGGTTTGTTCCCAGAGAGCCAGAGTACACTCGGGAAGTTTGGTGGAACATAGATAAGTAATTATTGCATCCCAATTAGATATGTCAATTTGATGACATTGGAGTGAGGCGATGCAATTGTCCACCGCGGTCAGACTGAACAACGATTTTAATTGGGTATTGACCAGGATACGCTTGTTCTCGTACCGGTCACTTAAATTTTTCCAGGCTGTAGTAAAGCCTTCGTTGGTCAGTGGACACCTCCTGACTCTTTCCTTCGCCTCCCCTTGAGTTTTTTGGTTGAGGTGATACAATTTTTCAACCGGGGTAAGGCGTTTATTTAATATGTATATGGCCGTGAACATATCCCTAAATGTTGGCCAGGATAGATAATCGCCCTTAAACACATCGGTGTCACAGGGCGGAAGCCGAATATTATTTTCACGGCTGGATGTATCATCAGTACTTTGTTGTTTTTGTGGTTGTATGGGCTGTGCTGACAGCTTTTCCAGCTGAGCATTCATAGCAGCCATGCATTTCATGTAGCATGCGAAACAGGTTTTATTTTTTTGCTTTATTGATTGCAAATCTTCCTTGGTGGTCTCTTTGTGGGACAATAGGCTGTCATAAGTCGTTTTCGTCTTCTTTCATTGTGACTTCAGCTCCTCTTGCTGTAGTGCAAGGGTGTGCTTATCCATTTCTTCAATGTTAGTAGAGCTCCATTCTTGCTCGAACTCCACTATGCAGTCGGACTGACGAATATATGTAAAAGTATAGTCGGGTGTAAAAGTAGGTCGCCTCCCAGTTGGTGCACCCTGGGTAACGCTAAATGACCTACATGGCCTACATGGCTAGTTTCTTGTATTGCCGGTTCTACGAGAACGGTACCAGTACTTGTGCTGTACCCATCGTGCCGAAACGACCCGGGCCGTTTTCTTATATCGACCCGGCCAAGAGCAATACACTCGGGGTGACCCTGTCTGACATTTAGGCAGGGCTACACCTCGCTACAACAACAACAACAACGAATATATGTCTCCATTCTCTTTATTTGCTTAAATATTTTGTATATTTACAGAGAAGTGGACTTAGCAGTAGTGACTCAGGAAGATGTCTTGCTTTGGACTAAGCGAAATTTTTTATATAACGATGATTTGATTCAAATCTCTGGAGATTTGATGTATAAAATTTGTGATAGACAAATTATGTCTTTAAAAGTGTGTGATATAAATCTCTGAAGATTTAGTATATCAACAACGGTGTATATGAAACAAATCTCTGAAGATTTAATGTCTCAAAAGTGTAAAAGAAACAAATCTCTGAAGATTTAATGTCTCTAAAAAGAATGTGAAACCGAAAGAAATCTCTGAAGTTTTAATTTCTCTAAAGTGTATAAGAAACAAATCTCTGAAGATTTAATGTCTCTAAAAAGAATGTGAAACCGAAAGAAATCTCTGAAGATTTAATTTCTCTAAAGTGTATAAGAAACAAATCTCTGAAGATTTAATGTCTCTAAAGTGGTTGTGAACCGATCTAAATCTCTGAAGATTTAGTGTAACAAGGACTGTGTATATGAAACCGAAATAAATCTCTGAAGATTTAATGTTTCAAAAGTATTTGTGTAACAGATAACCTCTGGAGGTTTAGTGTTTCCAAAATGTATGGTGATAACAATAAAAGTCTCTGAAGACTCAATGTATCAACAAAGTGTATGTGGCACAGATAGAAATCTCGGTACAGATTCAATGCGCTTTGGGTATTGTGAACCCTGTATAGCCAAACCAGGTAACAAAGTGCAATTTCCAAGAAAAATTCCAAGAAAACTAACGCAGTTGTATTTGTCCAGATAATCGTGGACTCGTGATAATATTTTATTTAAAAATTTTGTACGATACAAAATAATGTGTTAAATTAAGCGACACTTATGGACTGTGTACGCTTTAAGTGTTTATACCCACAAGCCACCCAACGTTGTGATGAATATATGGAATGTTTGATATGTGAACTTTGTGATGGATCGCTCTTTAAAAAGCATCAACTAAGTGAAATTTTAAAGTTATTTGGAGAAAGTTTCCACAGTATTTGGTCGAACAGAGAGATGTTCAGTGCAGTGATACGTGTATATAAAAAAAAAAACAAAAAAAATTCACTGACTGCTTGCCTTGAGCTGTGTCGGATAAGTCTTACCACTGGTGGGGGACTTAACCGATAGTCAAAAGGCGAAAGTGTGCTATCTAGAACACGGTATTTTCACTTACTTTGTTTTTAAAGGAAATCACTCACAAAGTTCACTACGTTTCGCACGTACAAAAAAAAAAAGTGGTGCATGAACTAAAACAAACCACGTACCTTGAGTGATGAAACTCTGTTGAGCAAATGGACTGTATAGTGATGAAATGTGATGCTTTGAGCAGATTGACTGTAGTAAGCAGATTGGTGAGCTGTGATGCTGATGTGATGTGTTGATATGATGTGATGTGATTAGAGCTGACTGTAAGCTGTGATGTGGTGTGAGTATTGGATGTATTTATGCGAACGTGTATGTGTTGGTGTCACTCGCTGGTATTATGGCTGATCGTTCGTTTTGCTCGTTCAAGTTTTCTTGAGAAAATAATTAAACTCAAATAAACTCTGTAGATTTTTTTTTGATTTTTGCTGTGCGCTTTATTAGGTGCTGGATTTTTAGTAACTGGATTTTTTAGGTGCTGGAATTTTGTTATTTCCTGGCGCGATGGACCAATGTTACGTGCGGCCAATGGCAATGGCGGGATGCTCGCACGTAATAATATGCAAAGAAAATGAAAAGAGCGGCGAGTGAATAAGGATATAAACAATGGTATTCAAATGTAAATATGTGCAATAGTTTTTATTAAAAGTAATTTGTATGTGAAAATGAAATGTAATGGAGTGGATGTAATTACAAAGTGCACAATAAAAATTATGGTATGGAAAATAAAATTGTTTACTTTACCTTGGTTTGGCAGCTGATGACTCTCGTATGCTCGGAAAAGAAGTGATCGAGTCTTTAGATAAATAGTAGCTCTGTACCGCCGCCGAAAGCCTACATTTGTAGGATTCGAAGGGGTAAGAGCTGTTATCGGTATAAAGATAAAACGTAAAAAGTAATAGCGCGGAAGATACTACGGTTTGCTACGAGGGGCGGCCGATATATTTAGACCGGTGGTCTAAACAAATTTGATAACCGAATTTTAATAATGTTCAATCCTAAGTATTTCGAAAATAAGAATTATATTAAACTAAACATTTTCGTATTCCTTGTCCTCGGAGCAACCGCCGTAGCATATAGCTTATTCAGCATCGATTCACCTATTGTAACAATACGCGATGGATATGGATGGATTATAGACGGCATTTCAAACTCATCCACAGCATAGACCTGAAAAAATGCGGCAGAATATTTGACAAATTAAAAGATGCTATCGCCAATCTCAATGAAACCGATTCAATGACTGATATGCTAAATTATCACTTATCAAAAATAAAGACGTATCTTCAAGATTTGAGAGATCCTGAGCTGACCCGAACAAAACGATCAATTAATTGGATTGGCTCGGCATGGCAATGGATCGCCGGCTCGCCCGATGCAACTGACTGGGACCAAGTCCTCCAAAGGCAGGACACCCTTCTGAGCAACAATGAACAACAATATCAGGTAAACTCTGAAATATTTCAAACGACTCACGAGTTGTTGCAGGTGATCAACGCGGCCGTCTCTGTTACGAATGATGTCCATGAACGTACCAGGATGGGAAAAATGATGCAGGGAATCCAAGGGAAAATAATGATCCTCAAAGAAGACATTTACGAGCTTGTCCGTGCGTGTCAAATGGCCAAGGCCGGTGTGGTTAATACTAACCTATTAAGCAAAGAAGAAATTAACAGGCTCATAAGCGAGGTCGAGGTCCTTCCTTACAGCAACGTGATCGAGGCCATAGAATATAGCAAACCCTCAATCTTCACGAACGGCACGCTCCTAATCTACGCTGTGTCGATGCCAAAGGTCACAGAAACAAGGTACAATCATCTAATCGCCCGAGCTATCACACAACACGGACATGAAGTTGAACTGAACTACTCAAAAATCCTGGTAAACCAACAGCGGACATTTGGCATCAAGGGAAACTGCTTATATCTTACAGCAGCTATGATTTGTGAGCAAAAGATGCTGGACCTACTTACAGAAGAAGATTGTTTCCTTCGGCTCATCAAAGGGGGAGATGCTAATTGTCGTTACCTTACCTACAACGAGTCCACAATTGAACAACAACTTCAATGGCAGCATAGGATCAGGTAAAACCTCTGAGTACTTAACTGGTTCTTTCATATTACAGATGAACAATGAATCCGTTACAATTAACAACCAAACCTTTTGGAGTACAAGCAAATCCGAGGTACAGCTACTACCACCCATCCTTACTAACGTCAGGAACAAAGCTCTGGCAGTCAACATAAACCTTGTTCACGAAATGACCACAGGCAACATTAAGCTCCTAAGATTTCTCGGAAGGAAGACCAACGTATTGATTACCTCGGAAATCATAATGTTCATTCTGTAGTGCGATTCACTAACTTTTTTAACCACATTTGCTGACGGTAACTTCTTTATCACATAATTTTAACACATTTGCTATTCATTAACTTTTATTGCCTGTTTTGTCACAAAATGCGATAAAACTCAATCAGCCGTTTGTGTTGTCGTTTGAACAAACGATAATTTGTCGCGGTATTCGTTGGCGTGTTTAAATTTTTAAATGAAGGATTTTCTGTTTTTATTAAAAGTTTTATAATAAAAAAACATAAAAAAGATGGCATTTGAGTTCGTAGCATACGACTTGTCCGAAAATGTTGTTGACAATTTTGCAACGGTAGATCGGCGCTTCCTCAGAGACTCGGACAATCCCTTTGAGCTTGGGGCATCCGAGTTTAGAAAATTGTACCGGGTGAGTCCCGAAATTGCGACGGGCGTTGCCGAACGGCTGGATGCCTACCTTAGAGGTCAAAGGATCACAAAATTTTTTACAGTGTATTTTTTCAAAAGCTGATTTAAATACCTTTCTAACAGTGTACAAATCTTTGAAAACGGTTCATTAGTTTGAGCGTGATATCAAAATATCAGAAAGTAACCAAGAGATGCATTTACTTAAATAAATAAAAAAAAATTAAAAAAAAAAGCATTTTAGTTTCCAATATGTTAATATATTGAATAGACCATTCTAAAATAAAATTGTTTTTTCAGTTTATTTGGAAAACATATTTTGGAAAACATTTTTTTTACATTGTATTTTTTTGAAAGCTTATTTTAATACCTTTCTAATGGTAAGAAGATCTTTGAAATCGGTAAAGCCATTCCGTAGTAATCACACTTTAAAGTACCTATTATCGTAATTTTTCGAATATTTTCGAATATTTCGATACCTTGCCACGCCCACAATTATTCGAAAATGCAATTTCTAAAAATGAGGTTGTGTTTGGGTAGGTAAGATGTACCTCTATGCAAAATTTCATCAAATTCTGAGGGGGTCGGGTTCAATGCATATTGGGTTTGATATTAAATTCATCATATGTGTTGTGTTAAGCAATAGCAGGTTAGCAGGTACGACTTTATTTTCCCGTAAATAGAGAACATAAATAAAAAATTATGTTGTATGAAAATAAATTCCGAAGTTATGCACAATGAGTTCGATGTTCTCAAGTGGTGGGAGTTTAATAAACTCAAATATCCCTTGCTTTTAAAGCTAAGCCTAAAAATATTTGATACTCCTGTCAGTAGTACTTCATCTGAAGGAATATTTTCCAGCTCGAAACAATTTTTAACGGAAAAGCGTAGTTCCTTAGGATTTAATCCTACAAGTGTAGGAAAAATTATGTTTTTGTACATACATATATGTCGACTTGGGTCGCAAAGGTGCTAAGTCCACCTTTTGGATTTTTTCAGGTTTTGATGCAAAATGCTAGAAACAGTTGATATACACTGTATAATTTTTCAGGGGGTAAGTATGGTTTTAGGGGGGGGGGGGGGGGGGTATGTGGTGTCACTAGCACTGCACTTTAGTTCCGTCACTTGAAAATAAAATGCACTGGTTTTAAACTAAAAATTACTAGCTTCAATCTTTATTCACTTGAACTATGAACGTTAGCGGGCGGTAGTTACAGACGAACTGATTTGGCAAATTTCCTAAGTCTCCTGCGCAGCAGGGAAACGGTAAGTATGTATGTATGTATGTATGTAAATATGTAAATATGAAAATGTACAAAGAGTATTAAAAGGCAGAAAACAGTAAGTAAATTCTTATTTTACAGGGTGTTTGAAAAAGGTGAGTTAAGTTAATTTAAGTAAATTTAGGTATTTTAGCAAAATGATATAAGTTGATTTAAGGAATTTAAGGTAAGTATCATCATCATTTATTGGCGCTTAACCGCCTAAGCGATTTTGGCCGTCGCCTATCAAAGCACGCCAGTCATTCCTTTTTAGCGATAACTGACGCCAATTGGAAACCCCAAGGGAGTTCAAGTCATCCTCCACCTGTTGTTTCCATCTCAGTCGAGGCCTCCGCCTTCCTCTGCTGCCGAATTCGGGTGACGATTGGAAAACCTTCTGGGCTGGAGCTTCTTTGTCCATTCGCATGACGTGACCCAGCCAGCGGAGCCTTCGGGCTTTAATTCGCTGGACTATGGTCAGATCTGCGTAAAGCTCGTACAGCTCATCGTTAAATCTCCTTCGATACTCGCCGTCGGCATCACGGGAAGGACCATAAATCTTCCGGAGAACTTTTCTCTCAAATACTCCAAGGGCCATCTCATCTTCTCTTGACATTGTCCATGAATCTAAGCCATACATCAGGACAGGTATGATGAGAGACTTATAGAGCGCGATCTTTGTTCTTCGAGAGAGGACTTTACTTCTCAATTGCCTACTCAGTCCAAAGTAGCACTTGTTCGCAAGAGTGATTCTCCGTTGGATTTCTAGACTGATATTATTTTCGGTGTTAATGCTGGTTCCCAAATAGACGAATTTCCTCACAGTTTCAAATTTGTAACTATCAACAGTGACGTGGCTGCCAAGGCGCAGGTGCGCCGATTCTTTCTTTGATGACAGCAAATACTTCGTCTTGTCCTCGTTGACCGCAAGACCCACTTTTTTCGCTTCTTTATCCAGTCCAGAGAAGGCAGCGCTTACGGCGCGGTTGCTAAGGCCAATGATATCAATATCATCGGCATACGCTAGCAATTGCACGCTCTTGTAAAAGATTGTACCATTGCGGAGTGTAATGGAGTGTGGTTGCTAAGTGAGCTTGCTCAATCCCGACTCTTGCGTCCTCGTTCGTGCACTCTGGGCAACGGGAGCTACCTAGGCTCGCGGCAGAAAGAGAGGGAGCCCCGGTGGGGCCACTCTGACATACTTGGTTTAAGGGCTCACCGAGGTTTTTGCGCAGCGTCTGTTCACCATGAGGTGCGGCTGCAAGCGGGCGTCTGTCTTGAAGCAAGCGGCTCGCTATATAAATGTGTAAATATTTTCCAAAAACCCCGAAACGGGTTGTGCGCTGGGTTTGGGACCCGCCACGTAAAAAATTTAGTCCAATGAAAAATGTATTAAGGTAAGTAAATGTTAGTGTAAATTCATTATAAATTCATTCTTATGTATATTAAAATTGAGCTTTTTAGGGAAATTGTTTAAAATTCAATGAAATTGGAGCTCATGTCTCCAACATGGCGGCCGGCCTGCTCCGATGAAGGAAGCAGTAGCTCCTGCATCTCTGATAACGTGGATACCGCAGTAGAGAACAGGGTCTTCAAGCGCCGCTGAGTGTCCTTGCGTTCTCCCCTCCTTTTCTTTGGCTTTGCAATGACCACTCGTCGAGTAGGGGGTGTCTCCTTGGGTTTCGGTGCATTGCGTCGATTCTTCTGCTTCTTCGAGGGCTTATCTTGCTGTCGATGTAGCAGCGTGTGGTGTGCAAGGCCGCATTTGTGGCAACTGTCCGGAGAGTCGCATGCGCCCGTTACGTGGGATGTTGCCAAACAGTTAATACAATATTTATGAGCCCGTGCCGACTCATAGCGTTCTTCCGGTGTCATTGCCATGAACGCGTTGCAGTAGCGCAACGAGTGCTTTTGGCAACAGAGCCGACACTTGCTGAAACTCTCGTAGCGTCTGTAATGAGAATAGAAAGAGAAAGATTTTATGAGGTGAGTACGGGTGCTAACAGTAGGGTCTGGTGGGTATCCTAGAGTTTACATGCTACGGAGAGATTTGTAGAGTGAGGGTGGAGATCTTATTCGGCTGGGGGAAGTGCGCAAAGTTTTGCAATGGGTCGTGTGTATGTTCCGCTTTGAGTGCGGACATCTACAACTCGAACCTTTTCGTCCGAGCCGGGATGGAGGCGAGTAACGCGTCCGAGTCGCCACTCATTCGGGGGGAAAAGGTCATCCTTAACGACGACTAGATCACCTTCCTTGATGTTTGGCTGCTGCGTTTTCCATTTAGTACGCTTATGAAGTTCTTTGAGATATTCATTTTTCCAGCGCGTACTAAATTGATGGTGTAGAACTTGGAGTTTTTGCCATTTGTTGATGAGCGGAAGATTTTCGGAGTTGGGTTCGGGTAACGCGAGTAGTGGAGCACCACGGAGGAAATGTCCAGGAGTTAGAGCGAGTAAATCATTTGGATCTTGCGACATCGGAGATAGCGGTCTAGAGTTGAGAACCGCTTCGATTCGAGTGAGTAGGGTAGTAAATTCTTCAAAAGTGAATTTTTGACTGCCTGCCACCTTAAGGAAATGGGTTTTAAAGCTTTTAACTGCCGCTTCCCATAATCCACCCATGTGGGGAGCATATGGTGGGATGAATTGCCAGGACAGTCCATGAGTAGCATATTTTTGAGCTATGTCAGTTGCGGCTTCCTTGAGAAAAGAAGAAAGCTCCTTCTGAATGGCACGACTTGCTCCAATAAAGGTTTTGCCATTGTCTGACATTATTTTGTGTGGGAGCCCACGACGACTAACAAATCGAGCAAATGCTGCTTTAAAAGCAGCGGTTGTCAGATCAGAGCAGACTTCAAGATGGACTGCTTTTGTTGAGAAACATACGAATACGCAAACGTATGCCTTTGAGTAAGATGCTTCCGTAAGATTGATGTTTTAACGAGAAAAGGTCCAGCAAAGTCGATACCGGTCGTGTGAAATGGGAGAGAGTATGTGGACCTTTCCGGAGGGAGGGCGGCCATTATTTGAGATTTAGCCTGTTGTTTATAGATAGTGCATGTCTTACAGTGAAATATGCACTTCTTCACCTTTTGTTTGAGTCGAGGGATGTAGTATTCCTGTTGTATCATGCGGATCATCAGTTGTTTTTCGGCATGCAACAAGGTAGAGTGAACAAACTCCAAGAGTAAAGTGCACAAATGAGAATTATCGGGAATAATAATTGGATATCGCTCGTTGTAACTAAGATTGGCCTTTGCGAGCCGACCATTCACTCACATTATGCCTGTTTCGTCGAGCATAGGGTTCAGAGTTAATAATGAACTCTTTTTGTGGAGTGGTTTGTTTGACTGTAGATCCGCGATTTCGGCAGAGAAATATTTCTGTTGCGTCAACAGGATCAAACGAACCTTTGCCTGATGCACTTCTTCATGGGTTAGAGTGATCGTTTTTTGAGTATCGAGTCCTTGTGCCCTGTTTATAAAACGGTACATATAAACAACGACTCGTAGAGCTCTTGAGTAGGACGAAAAGCGTTCGAGTAGATCAGGCATCTCTACAGCATGAAATGCTTGAGTGCGCTTTTGTTCCGGTGGAGTAGGGGTTTGTGTCGCTGTTTTCGGCCAGGAAGTTGGGGATTTGGCCAACCACTCTGGGCCCCTCCACCAAAGGGAGCGTTCGGCTAGGTCCTTGGGTGTGCATCCGCGTGTACCAAGATCTGCTGGATTATCTCCACTGGGTACGTGTTTCCGACCAGAGCAATAGGTCATGTGGAGTCAGGGTTAGGTGGGAGCGTATTTGTTTTACCAATTTGGTGAGTAGTACTGCTCCACAGAGTTCTAGACGTGGCAGGCTCACGGTTTTCAATGGAGCCACTTTGCTCTTCGCCACGAGTAAGTGAGTTGAGAATGTGTTATCGCTATTTTGCACTCGTAGGTATACGCAAGCGCAGAATGTTTTTTCGGATACATCTGAGAATCCATGCATCTGAAAGGGTTTATTGGGTGAAAATTCAACCCATCGAGGGATTTTAATTTCATTTATCGCGGAGAGATTTTCGCGAAATGTATTCCATTTGTGGAAAGCGCTGGGTTTGACTCGTTCGTCCCAGTCTCTTCCTTCTAACCAGAGTTCCTGGAGGAGAGTCTTGGCTAGTATCATTATTGGCGATAGCCACCCTGCCGGGCCAAACAATTTCGCAACCGCCGATAAAATTTGCCTCTTTGTGTTCGAGTTTTCTGCGGGTAGAGGGTCGTACGAGTACGAGAAAGAGTCGTTTATGGCATTGCATTTTATGCCGAGAGTCTTTGTTGAGCTGGCATCGTGAAATTTGAGAAAATCTGCGTCTAGGAGATCAGATTCTGGAATGGATTGCAATAATTCTGAGTTATTTGCCGTTATTTTCTTGAGTGGAAAACCGGCTGATTTTAAAACTTCGATAACTTCGTGTAGAGAGTCGTGAGCGGACTGTAAGGTGTGTTCTCCCGAGAGTATATCGTCTACGTAGGTTTCGTGTAGCAATATATCATGGGCGAGTGGGTGGGTGGGTATTGTGTCTTCTGCGAGTTGATGCAGAGTACGTATCGCGAGATATGGGGCACAGTTGACGCCAAACGTCACTGTCTTTAATTTGAAGTCCTCCATTGGCTGTTGTGGGGATCTTCGGAAGAGAATTCTTTGAAAATCCTGATCCTCTTCGTGAACGAGAATTTGGCGATACATCTTTTCGATATCGCCATTGAATACATACTTAAAAAATCGCCATTTGAGTAGTACGAGCATTAGGTCGTTTTGGAGTATAGGGCCTGAGTGTAAAGCGTCATTCAAGGAGTTTCCAGAATGAGTGGTTCTAGATGCGTTGAAGACAACGCGCACCTTTGTTGTTTTGCTGTCGGGTTTTAAGACAGCATGATGGGGGAGGTAGAAGGAAAGATACTTTCCTTTATCGATGACCTCGCGGGATGAGGTTGCCTCCATATGATTAAGGGTTATATATTCCTCCAAAACTTCAGAGTATTTTTCTCTCAGCTCGGGGTTTTTTTCAAGGGATCTTTCGACGCTGAGGTATTGTTGTTGTGCAGCAATTCGCGAATGTCCCAGGGCGAGCGTGTTTGGAAATTCCCTTTTAAATGGTAGTTTCACAACATATCTACCATCTTCTTGGCGGTGAGTGGTTTTGCGGTAGAGTTCCTCGCAAAATTTGTCTTCTTTCGAACGAGCTTGAGTCATGGGTAGCTCTTCTTGTTGCCAAAACTGTTGGAGTATTGTACTGAGAGTATCATCCGGACTCTCGAGTACTTGAGTAGAGAATGTGTTTACAGTCTCTTTAATTGGTCCGCTGAGTATCCACCCAAATATCGTATTTTGGGCTAATAACGAGCCACTTACATTGGCTTGTAACCCTTGGAGTAGTATTTGGGGGGTGAGATCGCTGCCTATAACCATGTCGATTTTTGAGGGTGTGAAACATTGAGGGTCAGCGAGTGGCAATTTCTCTCAAATTGACTGTCGACACTTTGACGCTGGGTAAGAAATGCGTCAATTTTGGCAATAAAATCGCTTGGGTGTTTATTTGCGTTTTCAGATCCGCCGAGCAGAGTGTTATTTCACAGATCTTACTTGAGTTTTGAACTACGGAACCTCCCATTCCCGATATTTTATAATGGGTTTCTTTGGTTGGTAGTTGTAGGAGTTTTTGTATTCTAGAGGCTACAAAGGTTTTTTCGGAGCCTTGGTCTATCAGTGCACGAATTTTATGGTATTCGCCGTTAGCTGACACTGTGACTAAAGCTGTGGGTAAGAGGGTGGTTTCGCTACTACTTGCGAAGTGAGTCGATGTCGTGTTTTTCTTAAATGGGTTTTGAGTTGATTGGGTTCGACTGGCATCTTTTGAAGTTGATGTTCTGTCTGGGTCTTCAACTGGGGGTTGCGCCTTGCTCCTTTGTTGCCCCTGTGCTGAGTTTTGAGAGTTCGATTTGGTTTGGAAATGAAGTAGAGAGTGGTGTCGTTTTTGGCAATATACGCAGGTGAAATTGATAGCCTTTGAGCCTTGATAGCGTAGTCGATAGTATGCCCTCCTGAGAGAACATCATCGACGTACATACTTGTTCGCAGGATATTTGCTGCGATGGGTAATGAAGTCTCCACGTCATCCGCTAACTGATGCAGAGTTCGGATGGCTAAGTATGGAGCACAATTAACTCCAAAGGTTACCGTCTGTAACTCGTAGACGGTGATAGGGTTCTCAGGTCTGGTCCGGAAAACTATTCTTTGAAATTTGGTCTGATTGGGTTTGACCCATATCTGACGATACATCTTTTCGATGTCGCTATTAAACACGTATATATAGAATCTCCATCTGAGAAGCAGTATTGTTAAATCGGCCTGAAGTACTGGGCCTGGATGAAGTACGTCGTTAAGGCTGGTGCCATTAGTAGTAGGGCAGGAAGCGTTAAAAACCACCCGGACTTTGGTAGTTGTACTCTCTTCCTTGATAACCGCATGATGCGGCAGGAAGTATCAGTCCGTTGACTATGGTGGTATCATTGTGGGAACCTTAGACATGTGTCCTAACGTCTCATACTCCGACAATACTCTATTGTACTCTCTCTGTAGGTCCGGTGTCTTAGCCAGGCGGGTCTCATTCCTGTAAAATTGAGAACAAACGCCTTTTAATGAGGGTCCTAAGCATATATCGTTGGGAAACTCTTGTTTAAAGGGAAGGGAGACAATGTATTTGCCATCAGAGCCCCGTTCCGTTGTTGCTTTGAAAAGTGCCTCGCAATAGGCATTATCGTCGTTTAGTGCCTTTTTCTTAGGCACATCTTCCAACTCCCAGAAAGCGGTTAACTGTTTATCTAGGCTTATCTCGTTAAAAAATGATACCCTATTATTAGTGGGCTGTGCTGTTTCTGCACGACCGGTCAATATCCACCCGAAGACGGTTTCTTGGGCAAGAAGCGTGCTCATCACGTTCTTCCTTATACCGTTCAATATTATCTTTGCATATATGTCGCCTCCTAGGATGAGGTCGACTGGTTCGTTAACGAAGAACCTCTTATCCGCTAGAATCAAGTCAGGGAACGCTTGCTGGGTCAATGCACTGACCTGAAAAGTCGGAAGGTCCCCTGTAAGTTGTGGTAGGACTAGGACCATTGTATCAATGCTAACTAATGGGTCGATGAGGGAGCCTATTGTAATAGAGCACGACTCTTTTACCTGCGCGGACAGCGTATTGTTTATGCCTGACACTTGGATGTTCAGGCGTTTAGATGGCAGGTTTATTCTCCTTTTCAGTCTTTCAGTTATGAAAGAGCACTCAGAGCCGGAGTCAATAAGTGCTCTGGCCGAGAAATCCACTCCATTATAGTGGATCTTAATGCGTGCGGTTCCCAACAATACCCCTTTAGTTGTATTAGCATGTAATGTAGAAACATTATTAACATTTTCGTTTCTATTTGCAGACTCAAGCCTTGCCCTAGCCTGTTGCGAAGTTGAGGGCCTATCATCGTTGGAGTTGCGGTTCCAACTTCGATTATTTGTGTTGGTTTTTCGGTTCCGACTTTGATTGTTGGAGTTGGTGTTCCGGTTCCAACTTTGGTGGTTTCCTTGGGGTTGTGCTGTTGGCAGGTGGAGTAAGGTGTTGTGCCTCAAGTGACACAAGGTGCAATTAAGCGGATGAGGGCATCGTGTCACGGTGTGTTTGTCTGACAAACGGTTAAGGCAAGACCTTTTTTCCTTGATGAAGGTTATTCTGTCTTGTGGGGACAGCCTTCGGAAGTTTTGACAATCCCGCAATCTGTGCTCCTTGGTGTTGCACATTTGACACCAGCCAAGAGGGACGCTGGCTTGGTAAACTCCGAGTTTCTTCGGCGTTTCCCGTGAACTATTTGAAGGCTGATTCGAGTGTGCTTTGTTGCTACTCCTCAAATCGCACATGGTTTCCAATGTTTGGAACCGGTTGGATAAGAATTTATCCATGTCTTCCCATTTTGGAATCTCTGTTTTGTTCTCAATGGTTTGTTCCCAGAGAGCCAGAGTACACTCGGGAAGTTTGGTGGAACATAGATAAGTAATTATTGCATCCCAATTCATCATCATTTATTGGCGCTTAACCGCCTAAGCGATTTTGGCCGTCGCCTATCAAAGCACGCCAGTCATTCCTTTTTAGCGATAACTGACGCCAATTGGAAACCCCAAGGGAGTTCAAGTCATCCTCCACCTGTTGTTTCCATCTCAGTCGAGGCCTCCCCCTTCCTCTGCTGCCGAATTCGGGTGACGATTGGAAAACCTTCTGGGCTGGAGCTTCTTTGTCCATTCGCATGACGTGACCCAGCCAGCGGAGCCTTTGGGCTTTAATTCGCTGGACTATGGTCAGATCTGCGTAAAGCTCGTACAGCTCATCGTTAAATCTCCTTCGATACTCGCCGTCGGCATCACGGGAAGGACCATAAATCTTCCGGAGAACTTTTCTCTCAAATACTCCAAGGGCCATCTCATCTTCTCTTGACATTGTCCATGAATCTGAGCCATACATCAGGACAGGTATGATGAGAGACTTATAGAGCGTGATCTTTGTTCTTCGAGAGAGGACTTTACTTCTCAATTGCCTACTCAGTCCAAAGTAGCACTTGTTCGCAAGAGTGATTTCCGTTGGATTTCTAGACTGATATTATTTTCGGTGTTAATGCTGGTTCCCAAATAGACGAAGTCCCTCACAGTTTCAAATTTGTAACTATCAACAGTGACGTGGCTGCCAAGGCGCAGGTGCGCCGATTCTTTCTTTGATGACAGCAAATACTTCGTCTTGTCCTCGTTGACCGCAAGACCCACTTTTTTCGCTTCTTTATCCAGTCCAGAGAAGGCAGCGCTTACGGCGCGATTGTTAAGGCCAATGATATCAATATCATCGGCATACGCCAGCAATTGCACGCTCTTGTAATAGATTGTACCATTGCGGTTTAGCTCTGCTGCTCGAATTATCTTCTCCAGCATCAGGTTGAAGAAATCGCACGAAAGGGAGTCGCCCTGTCTGAAGCCTCGTTTGGTTTCAAATGGCTCAGAGAGGTCCTTCCCGACTCTGACGGAGCTGTTAGTATTGCTCAACGTCATTTGGCAAAGCCGTATAAGCTTTGCAGGGAAGTCAAATTCAGACATGGCGGCATACAGGCAACTCCTTTTTGCGCTGTCAAAAGCGGCTTTGAAATCGACAAAGAGATGGTGTGTGTCGATTCTTTTATCATGGGTCTTCTCCAGGATTTGGCGTATCGTGAAAATCTGGTCGATGGTAGACTTACCAGGTCTAAAGCCACACTGATAAGGTCCAATCAGCTTGTCTACGATGGGCTTCAGTCTTTCACACAATACGCTAGAAAGAACCTTATATGCGATATTAAGAAGGCTGATTCCGCGGTAGTTGGTGCGGTTAGCGGGATCGCCTTTCTTGTGGATTGGGCAGAGCACACTTAAATTCCAATCTAGAGGCATGCACTCGTCTGACCATATTCTGCATAAGAGCTGATGCATGCTTTTTACCAGCTCTTCGCCTCCGTGTTTGAACAGCTCGGCGGGTAGTCCGTCTTTTCCAGGCGCTTTGTTGTTTTTGAGCCGGGATATAGCTATCCTCACTTCATCATAGTCAGGTGGTGGGACGACTTTTCCATCGTCAGGGATTGGGGTATCGGGTTCGACGTCTCCCTCGCAATTTAGCAGTGAGGAGAAGTGCTCCCTCCATAATTTAAGTACACTCTGTACGTCGGTTACCAGGTCGCCATTATTGTCCTTACAGGAACTTGCCCCGGTCTTAAAACCTTCCGTCATCCGCCGGATCTTTTCATAGAATTTTCGGGCATCATTCCTGTCAGCCAGCATCTCAAGCTCCTCACACTCACGCCTTTCGGCCTCACGTTTCTTTTTTCTGAAAAGGCGTCTCTCTTCCTTCTTTGCCTCACGATAGCGTTGCCATACACTGCGGGTTGCGCCCGTTCGCAACGTCTCCCTGTAGGCAGCGTCCTTTTTGTCCGAGGCAGTGCTGCATTCCTCATCGTACCAGTTGTTTTTGCGGGCTCGCTGGAACCCTATAGTGGCCTCAGCGGCAGTACGTAATGAGTGAGAGATATGCTTCCATTGCTCGGTTGCATCGTTAGGTCGAGGATTGCTCTCCGATAGCAGGTGTGAGAGTCGAGTGGAGAAATTGTCAGCTGTCTGTGTCGTGCGCAGCTTCTCGACGTCAAACTTTCCTTCCGTTACTGTGCGCACTTTCTTTGCTACACAGAGGCGTGTGCGTATCTTGGCTGCAACAATATAATGGTCCGAGTCGATATTGGGACCACGAAGGGTACGCACGTCCAGAACGGTGGAGCTATGTCTGCCGTCGATCATGACATGATCAATCTGGTTTCTTGTTCTTTGATCAGGAGACAGCCATGTGGCTTGGTGTATTCGTTTATGCTGGAACCTGGTACTACTGATGACCATATTGCGAGCAGCGGCGAAATCAATCAACCTAGTGCCGTTGGTGGATGTTATATCATGGAGACTAAATTTTCCAACTGTTGGACCAAAGACTCCTTCCTTGCCCACCTTCGCATTAAAGTCGCCGAGCACGATTTTGATATCATGTTGGGGGCAGCGATCATAAGTCTGTTCAAGTTTATCGTAGAAGGAGTCCTTCTCTGCGTCGTCCGTCTCCTCAGTCGGCGCATAGGCGCAGATAAATGTTATGTTGAAAAATTTCGCTTTGATGCGGATCGCAGCGAGACGCTCGTCCACGGGGGTGAACGCTAGTACTTGACGGCGAAGTCTCTTTCCCACCACGAATCCTACACCACGCGCTTTGCCGCGTATCTGGCCACTGTAGTATACGTCACAAGGTCCGATGGTCGTCTTTCCTTGTCCCGTCCATCGCATTTCCTGCAGGGCGGTGATGTCAGCCTTTGCGTTAACGAGGACATCAACCAGTCGGGCAGCGGTACCATCCCTTGAAAGGGTCCGGACATTCCAGGTACATGCCCTAATATCCTTCTCGTAGTCCTTATTTCGTTTTGCCGGGTCGTCAACATTAAAGGGGGTTCTCATCCGAGGCTTTTCTTTGCTTTTCATTGGAATAAAGTTTTTCCGTGGCGGGTCCCAAACCCAGCGCACAACCCGTCTCCGGGATTTTGATAAAAATATTCACACATTTATATAGCGAGCCGCTTGCTACAAGACAGACACCCGCTTGCAGCCGCACCATGTGGTGAACAGACGCTGCGAAAAATACCTCGGTGAGCCCTTAAACCAAGTATGTCAGAGTGGCCCCACCGGGGCTCCCTCTCTTTGTGCCGCGAGCCTAGGTAGCTCACGTTGCCCAGAGTGCACGAACGAGGACGCAAGAGTCGGGATTGAGCAAGGTCACTCAGCAACCACACCCCATTACACTCCTCATTATGCATCCCAATTAGATATGTCAATTTGATGACATTGGAGTGAGGCGATGCAATTGTTTATATCTCGTTGTAGTTGTTTGATCTTTGTTCCACATTCCTTGTCCACCGCGGTCAGACTGAACAACGATTTTAATTGGGTATTGACCAGGATACGCTTGTTCTCGTACCGGTCACTTAAATTTTTCCAGGCTGTAGTAAAGCCTTCGTTGGTCAGTGGACACCTCCTGACTATTTCCTTCGCCTCCCCTTGAGTTTTTTGGTTGAGGTGATACAATTTTTCAACCGGGGTAAGGCGTTTATTTAATATGTATATGGCCGTGAACATATCCCTAAATGTTGGCCAGGATAGATAATCGCCCTTAAACACATCGGTGTCACAGGGCGGAAGCCGAATATTATTTTCACGGCTGGATGTATCATCAGTACTTTGTTGTTTTTGTGGTTGTATGGGCTGTGCTGACAGCTTTTCCAGCTGAGCATTCATAGCAGCCATGCATTTCATGTAGCATGCGAAACAGGTTTTATTTTTTTGCTTTATTGATTGCAAATCTTCCTTGGTGGTCTCTTTGTGGGACAATAGGCTGTCATAAGTCGTTTTCGTCTTCTTTCATTGTGACTTCAGCTCCTCTTGCTGTAGTGCAAGGGTGTGCTTATCCATTTCTTCAATGTTAGTAGAGCTCCATTCTTGCTCGAACTCCACTATGCAGTCGGACTGACGAATATATGTAAAAGTATAGTCGGGTGTAAAAGTAGGTCGCCTCCCAGTTGGTGCACCCTGGGTAACGCTAAATGACCTACATGGCCTACATGGCTAGTTTCTTGTATTGCCGGTTCTACGAGAACGGTACCAGTACTTGTGCTGTACCCATCGTGCCGAAACGACCCGGGCCGTTTTCTTATATCGACCCGGCCAAGAGCAATACACTCGGGGTGACCCTGTCTGACATTTAGGCAGGGCTACACCTCGCTACAACAACAACAACAACGAATATATGTCTCCATTCTCTTTATTTGCTTAAATATTTTGTATATTTACAGAGAAGTGGACTTAGCAGTAGTGACTCAGGAAGATGTCTTGCTTTGGACTAAGCGAAATTTTTTATATAACGATGATTTGATTCAAATCTCTGGAGATTTGATGTATAAAATTTGTGATAGACAAATTATGTCTTTAAAAGTGTGTGATATAAATCTCTGAAGATTTAGTATATCAACAACGGTGTATATGAAACAAATCTCTGAAGATTTAATGTCTCAAAAGTGTAAAAGAAACAAATCTCTGAAGATTTAATGTCTCTAAAAAGAATGTGAAACCGAAAGAAATCTCTGAAGTTTTAATTTCTCTAAAGTGTATAAGAAACAAATCTCTGAAGATTTAATGTCTCTAAAAAGAATGTGAAACCGAAAGAAATCTCTGAAGATTTAATTTCTCTAAAGTGTATAAGAAACAAATCTCTGATGATTTAATGTCTCTAAAGTGGTTGTGAACCGATCTAAATCTCTGAAGATTTAGTGTAACAAGGACTGTGTATATGAAACCGAAATAAATCTCTGAAGATTTAATGTTTCAAAAGTATTTGTGTAACAGATAACCTCTGGAGGTTTAGTGTTTCCAAAATGTATGGTGATAACAATAAAAGTCTCTGAAGACTCAATGTATCAACAAAGTGTATGTGGCACAGATAGAAATCTCGGTACAGATTCAATGTGCTTTGGGTATTGTGAACCCTGTATAGCCAAACCAGGTAACAAAGTGCAATTTCCAAGAAAAATTCCAAGAAAACTAACGCAGTTGTATTTGTCCAGATAATCGTGGACTCGTGATAATATTTTATTTAAAAATTTTGTACGATACAAAATAATGTGTTAAATTAAGCGACACTTATGGACTGTGTACGCTTTAAGTGCTTATACCCACAAGCCACCCAACGTTGTGATGAATATATGGAATGTTTGATATGTGAACTTTGTGATGGATCGCTCTTTAAAAAGCATCAACTAAGTGAAATTTTAAAGTTATTTGGAGAAAGTTTCCACAGTATTTGGTCGAACAGAGAGATGTTCAGTGCAGTGATACGTGTATATAAAAAAAAAAACAAAAAAAATTCACTGACTGCTTGCCTTGAGCTGTGTCGGATAAGTCTTACCACTGGTGGGGGACTTAACCGATAGTCAAAAGGCGAAAGTGTGCTATCTAGAACACGGTATTTTCACTTACTTTGTTTTTAAAGGAAATCACTCACAAAGTTCACTACGTTTCGCACGTACAAAAAAAAAAGTGGTGCATGAACTAAAACAAACCACGTACCTTGAGTGATGAAACTCTGTTGAGCAAATGGACTGTATAGTGATGAAATGTGATGCTTTGAGCAGATTGACTGTAGTAAGCAGATTGGTGAGCTGTGATGCTGATGTGATGTGTTGATATGATGTGATGTGATTAGAGCTGACTGTAAGCTGTGATGTGGTGTGAGTATTGGATGTATTTATGCGAACGTGTATGTGTTGGTGTCACTCGCTGGTATTATGGCTGATCGTTCGTTTTGCTCGTTCAAGTTTTCTTGAGAAAATAATTAAACTCAAATAAACTCTGTTGATTTTTTTTTGATTTTTGCTGTGCGCTTTATTAGGTGCTGGATTTTTAGTAACTGGATTTTTTAGGTGCTGGAATTTTGTTATTTCCTGGCGCGATGGACCAATGTTACGTGCGGCCAATGGCAATGGCGGGATGCTCGCACGTAATAATATGCAAAGAAAATGAAAAGAGCGGCGAGTGAATAAGGATATAAACAATGGTATTCAAATGTAAATATGTGCAATAGTTTTTATTAAAAGTAATTTGTATGTGAAAATGAAATGTAATGGAGTGGATGTAATTACAAAGTGCACAATAAAAATTATGGTATGGAAAATAAAATTGTTTACTTTACCTTGGTTTGGCAGCTGATGACTCTCGTATGCTCGGAAAAGAAGTGATCGAGTCTTTAGATAAATAGTAGCTCTGTACCGCCGCCGAAAGCCTACATTTGTAGGATTCGAAGGGGTAAGAGCTGTTATCGGTATAAAGATAAAACGTAAAAAGTAATAGCGCGGAAGATACTACGGTTTGCTACGAGGGGCGGCCGATATATTTAGACCGGTGGTCTAAACAAATTTGATAACCGAATTTTAATAATGTTCAATCCCAAGTATTTCGAAAATAAGAATTATATTAAACTAAACATTTTCGTATTCCTTGTCCTCGGAGCAACCGCCGTAGCATATAGCTTATTCAGCATCGATTCACCTATTGTAACAATACGCGATGGATATGGATGGATTATAGACGGCATTTCAAACTCATCCACAGCATAGACCTGAAAAAATGCGGCAGAATATTTGACAAATTAAAAGATGCTATCGCCAATCTCAATGAAACCGATTCAATGACTGATATGCTAAATTATCACTTATCAAAAATAAAGACGTATCTTCAAGATTTGAGAGATCCTGAGCTGACCCGAACAAAACGATCAATTAATTGGATTGGCTCGGCATGGCAATGGATCGCCGGTTCGCCCGATGCAACTGACTGGGACCAAGTCCTCCAAAGGCAGGACACCCTTCTGAGCAACAATGAACAACAATATCAGGTAAACTCTGAAATATTTCAAACGACTCACGAGTTGTTGCAGGTGATCAACGCGGCCGTCTCTGTTACGAATGATGTCCATGAACGTACCAGGATGGGAAAAATGATGCAGGGAATCCAAGGGAAAATAATGATCCTCAAAGAAGACATTTACGAGCTTGTCCGTGCGTGTCAAATGGCCAAGGCCGGTGTGGTTAATACTAACCTATTAAGCAAAGAAGAAATTAACAGGCTCATAAGCGAGGTCGAGGTCCTTCCTTACAGCAACGTGATCGAGGCCATAGAATATAGCAAACCCTCAATCTTCACGAACGGCACGCTCCTAATCTACGCTGTGTCGATGCCAAAGGTCACAGAAACAAGGTACAATCATCTAATCGCCCGAGCTATCACACAACACGGACATCAAGTTGAACTGAACTACTCAAAAATCCTGGTAAACCAACAGCGGACATTTGGCATCAAGGGAAACTGCTTATATCTTACAGCAGCTATGATTTGTGAGCAAAAGATGCTGGACCTACTTACAGAAGAAGATTGTTTCCTTCGGCTCATCAAAGGGGGAGATGCTAATTGTCGTTACCTTACCTACAACGAGTCCACAATTGAACAACAACTTCAATGGCAGCATAGGATCAGGTAAAACCTCTGAGTACTTAACTGGTTCTTTCATATTACAGATGAACAATGAATCCGTTACAATTAACAACCAAACCTTTTGGAGTACAAGCAAATCCGAGGTACAGCTACTACCACCCATCCTTACTAACGTCAGGAACAAAGCTCTGGCAGTCAACATAAACCTTGTTCACGAAATGACCACAGGCAACATTAAGCTCCTAAGATTTCTCGGAAGGAAGACCAACGTATTGATTACCTCGGAAATCATAATGTTCATTCTGTAGTGCGATTCACTAACTTTTTTAACCACATTTGCTGACGGTAACTTCTTTATCACATAATTTTAACACATTTGCTATTCATTAACTTTTATTGCCTGTTTTGTCACAAAATGCGATAAAACTCAATCAGCTGTTTGTGTTGTCGTTTGAACAAACGATAATTTGTCGCGGTATTCGTTGGCGTGTTTAAATTTTTAAATGAAGGATTTTCTGTTTTTATTAAAAGTTTTATAATAAAAAAACATAAAAAAGATGGCATTTGAGTTCGTAGCATACGACTTGTCCGAAAATGTTGTTGACAATTTTGCAACGGTAGATCGGCGCTTCCTCAGAGACTCGGACAATCCCTTTGAGCTTGGGGCATCCGAGTTTAGAAAATTGTACCGGGTGAGTCCCGAAATTGCGACGGGCGTTGCCGAACGGCTGGATGCCTACCTTAGAGGTCAAAGGATCACAAAATTTTTTACAGTGTATTTTTTCAAAAGCTGATTTAAATACCTTTCTAACAGTGTACAAATCTTTGAAAACGGTTCATTAGTTTGAGCGTGATATCAAAATATCAGAAAGTAACCAAGAGATGCATTTACTTAAATAAATAAAAAAAAATTAAAAAAAAAAGCATTTTAGTTTCCAATATGTTAATATATTGAATAGACCATTCTAAAATAAAATTGTTTTTTCAGTTTATTTGGAAAACATATTTTGGAAAACATTTTTTTTACATTGTATTTTTTTGAAAGCTTATTTTAATACCTTTCTAATGGTAAGAAGATCTTTGAAATCGGTAAAGCCATTCCGTAGTAATCACACTTTAAAGTACCTATTATCGTAATTTTTCGAATATTTTCGAATATTTCGATACCTTGCCACGCCCACAATTATTCGAAAATGCAATTTCTAAAAATGAGGTTGTGTTTGGGTAGGTAAGATGTACCTCTATGCAAAATTTCATCAAATTCTGAGGGGGTCGGGTTCAATGCATATTGGGTTTGATATTAAATTCATCATATGTGTTGTGTTAAGCAATAGCAGGTTAGCAGGTACGACTTTATTTTCCCGTAAATAGAGAACATAAATAAAAAATTATGTTGTATGAAAATAAATTCCGAAGTTATGCACAATGAGTTCGATGTTCTCAAGTGGTGGGAGTTTAATAAACTCAAATATCCCTTGCTTTTAAAGCTAAGCCTAAAAATATTTGATACTCCTGTCAGTAGTACTTCATCTGAAGGAATATTTTCCAGCTCGAAACAATTTTTAACGGAAAAGCGTAGTTCCTTAGGATTTAATCCTACAAGTGTAGGAAAAATTATGTTTTTGTACATACATATATGTCGACTTGGGTCGCAAAGGTGCTAAGTCCACCTTTTGGATTTTTTCAGGTTTTGATGCAAAATGCTAGAAACAGTTGATATACACTGTATAATTTTTCAGGGGGTAAGTATGGTTTTAGGGGGGGGGGGGGGGGTATGTGGTGTCACTAGCACTGCACTTTAGTTCCGTCACTTGAAAATAAAATGCACTGGTTTTAAACTAAAAATTACTAGCTTCAATCTTTATTCACTTGAACTATGAACGTTAGCGGGCGGTAGTTACAGACGAACTGATTTGGCAAATTTCCTAAGTCTCCTGCGCAGCAGGGAAACGGTAAGTATGTATGTATGTATGTATGTAAATATGTAAATATGAAAATGTACAAAGAGTATTAAAAGGCAGAAAACAGTAAGTAAATTCTTATTTTACAGGGTGTTTGAAAAAGGTGAGTTAAGTTAATTTAAGTAAATTTAGGTATTTTAGCAAAATGATATAAGTTGATTTAAGGAATTTAAGGTAAGTATCATCATCATTTATTGGCGCTTAACCGCCTAAGCGATTTTGGCCGTCGCCTATCAAAGCACGCCAGTCATTCCTTTTTAGCGATAACTGACGCCAATTGGAAACCCCAAGGGAGTTCAAGTCATCCTCCACCTGTTGTTTCCATCTCAGTCGAGGCCTCCCCCTTCCTCTGCTGCCGAATTCGGGTGACGATTGGAAAACCTTCTGGGCTGGAGCTTCTTTGTCCATTCGCATGACGTGACCCAGCCAGCGGAGCCTTCGGGCTTTAATTCGCTGGACTATGGTCAGATCTGCGTAAAGCTCGTACAGCTCATCGTTAAATCTCCTTCGATACTCGCCGTCGGCATCACGGGAAGGACCATAAATCTTCCGGAGAACTTTTCTCTCAAATACTCCAAGGGCCATCTCATCTTCTCTTGACATTGTCCATGAATCTGAGCCATACATCAGGACAGGTATGATGAGAGACTTATAGAGCGCGATCTTTGTTCTTCGAGAGAGGACTTTACTTCTCAATTGCCTACTCAGTCCAAAGTAGCACTTGTTCGCAAGAGTGATTCTCCGTTGGATTTCTAGACTGATATTATTTTCGGTGTTAATGCTGGTTCCCAAATAGACGAATTTCCTCACAGTTTCAAATTTGTAACTATCAACAGTGACGTGGCTGCCAAGGCGCAGGTGCGCCGATTCTTTCTTTGATGACAGCAAATACTTCGTCTTGTCCTCGTTGACCGCAAGACCCACTTTTTTCGCTTCTTTATCCAGTCCAGAGAAGGCAGCGCTTACGGCGCGGTTGTTAAGGCCAATGATATCAATATCATCGGCATACGCTAGCAATTGCACGCTCTTGTAAAAGATTGTACCATTGCGGAGTGTAATGGAGTGTGGTTGCTAAGTGACCTTGCTCAATCCCGACTCTTGCGTCCTCGTTCGTGCACTCTGGGCAACGGGAGCTACCTAGGCTCGCGGCAGAAAGAGAGGGAGCCCCGGTGGGGCCACTCTGACATACTTGGTTTAAGGGCTCACCGAGGTTTTTGCGCAGCGTCTGTTCACCATGAGGTGCGGCTGCAAGCGGGCGTCTGTCTTGAAGCAAGCGGCTCGCTATATAAATGTGTAAATATTTTCCAAAAACCCCGAAACGGGTTGTGCGCTGGGTTTGGGACCCGCCACGTAATGAAAAATGTATTAAGGTAAGTATATGTTAGTGTAAATTCATTATAAATTCATTCTTATGTATATTAAAATTGAGCTTTTTAGGGAAATTGTTTAAAATTCAATTAAATTGGAGCTCATGTCTCCAACATGGCGGCCGGCCTGCTCCGATGAAGGAAGCAGTAGCTCCTGCATCTCTGATAACGTGGATACCGCAGTAGAGAACAGGGTCTTCAAGCGCCGCTGAGTGTCCTTGCGTTCTCCCCTCCTTTTCTTTGGCTTTGCAATGACCACTCGTCGAGTAGGGGGTGTCTCCTTGGGTTTCGGTGCATTGCGTCGATTCTTCTGCTTCTTCGAGGGCTTATCTTGCTGTCGATGTAGCAGCGTGTGGTGTGCAAGGCCGCATTTGTGGCAACTGTCCGGAGAGTCGCATGCGCCCGTTACGTGGGATGTTGCCAAACAGTTAATACAATATTTATGAGCCCGTGCCGACTCATAGCGTTCTTCCGGTGTCATTGCCATGAACGCGTTGCAGTAGCGCAACGAGTGCTTTTGGCAACAGAGCCGACACTTGCTGAAACTCTCGTAGCGTCTGTAATGAGAATAGAAAGAGAAAGATTTTATGAGGTGAGTACGGGTGCTAACAGTAGGGTCTGGTGGGTATCCTAGAGTTTACATGCTACGGAGAGATGTGTAGAGTGAGGGTGGAGATCTTATTCGGCTGGGGGAAGTGCGCAAAGTTTTGCAATGGGTCGTGTGTATGTTCCGCTTTGAGTGCGGACATCTACAACTCGAACCTTTTCGTCCGAGCCGGGATGGAGGCGAGTAACGCGTCCGAGTCGCCACTCATTCGGGGGGAAAAGGTCATCCTTAACGACGACTAGATCACCTTCCTTGATGTTTGGCTGCTGCGTTTTCCATTTAGTACGCTTATGAAGTTCTTTGAGATATTCATTTTTCCAGCGCGTACTAAATTGATGGTGTAGAACTTGGAGTTTTTGCCATTTGTTGATGAGCGGAAGATTTTCGGAGTTGGGTTCGGGTAACGCGAGTAGTGGAGCACCACGGAGGAAATGTCCAGGAGTTAGAGCGAGTAAATCATTTGGATCTTGCGACATCGGAGATAGCGGTCTAGAGTTGAGAACCGCTTCGATTCGAGTGAGTAGGGTAGTAAATTCTTCAAAAGTGAATTTTTGACTGCCTGCCACTTTAAGGAAATGGGTTTTAAAGCTTTTAACTGCCGCTTCCCATAATCCACCCATGTGGGGAGCATATGGTGGGATGAATTGCCAGGACAGTCCATGAGTAGCATATTTTTGAGCTATGTCAGTTGCGGCTTCCTTGAGAAAAGAAGAAAGCTCCTTCTGAATGGCACGACTTGCTCCAATAAAGGTTTTGCCATTGTCTGACATTATTTTGTGTGGGAGCCCACGACGACTAACAAATCGAGCAAATGCTGCTTTAAAAGCAGCGGTTGTCAGATCAGAGCAGACTTCAAGATGGACTGCTTTTGTTGAGAAACATACGAATACGCAAACGTATGCCTTTGAGTAAGATGCTTCCGTAAGATTGATGTTTTAACGAGAAAAGGTCCAGCAAAGTCGATACCGGTCGTGTGAAATGGGAGAGAGTATGTGGACCTTTCCGGAGGGAGGGCGGCCATTATTTGAGATTTAGCCTGTTGTTTATAGATAGTGCATGTCTTACAGTGAAATATGCACTTCTTCACCTTTTGTTTGAGTCGAGGGATGTAGTATTCCTGTTGTATCATGCGGATCATCAGTTGTTTTTCGGCATGCAACAAGGTAGAGTGAACAAACTCCAAGAGTAAAGTGCACAAATGAGAATTATCGGGAATAATAATTGGATATCGCTCGTTGTAACTAAGATTGGCCTTTGCGAGCCGACCATTCACTCACATTATGCCTGTTTCGTCGAGCATAGGGTTCAGAGTTAATAATGAACTCTTTTTGTGGAGTGGTTTGTTTGACTGTAGATCCGCGATTTCGGCAGAGAAATATTTCTGTTGCGTCAACAGGATCAAACGAACCTTTGCCTGATGCACTTCTTCATGGGTTAGAGTGATCGTTTTTTGAGTATCGAGTCCTTGTGCCCTGTTTATAAAACGGTACATATAAACAACGACTCGTAGAGCTCTTGAGTAGGACGAAAAGCGTTCGAGTAGATCAGGCATCTCTACAGCATGAAATGCTTGAGTGCGCTTTTGTTCCGGTGGAGTAGGGGTTTGTGTCGCTGTTTTCTGCCAGGAAGTTGGGGATTTGGCCAACCACTCTGGGCCCCTCCACCAAAGGGAGCGTTCGGCTAGGTCCTTGGGTGTGCATCCGCGTGTACCAAGATCTGCTGGATTATCTCCACTGGGTACGTGTTTCCGACCAGAGCAATAGGTCATGTGGAGTCAGGGTTAGGTGGGAGCGTATTTGTTTTACCAATTTGGTGAGTAGTACTGCTCCACAGAGTTCTAGACGTGGCAGGCTCACGGTTTTCAATGGAGCCACTTTGCTCTTCGCCACGAGTAAGTGAGTTGAGAATGTGTTATCGCTATTTTGCACTCGTAGGTATACGCAAGCGCAGAATGCTTTTTCGGATACATCTGAGAATCCATGCATCTGAAAGGGTTTATTGGGTGAAAATTCAACCCATCGAGGGATTTTAATTTCATTTATCGCGGAGAGATTTTCGCGAAATGTATTCCATTTGTGGAAAGCGCTGGGTTTGACTCGTTCTTCCCAGTCTCTTCCTTCTAACCAGAGTTCCTGGAGGAGAGTCTTGGCTAGTATCATTATTGGCGATAGCCACCCTGCCGGGTCAAACAATTTCGCAACCGCCGATAAAATTTGCCTCTTTGTGTTCGAGTTTTCTGCGGGTAGAGGGTCGTACGAGTACGAGAAAGAGTCGTTTATGGCATTGCATTTTATGCCGAGAGTCTTTGTTGAGCTGGCATCGTGAAATTTGAGAAAATCTGCGTCTAGGAGATCAGATTCTGGAATGGATTGCAATAATTCTGAGTTATTTGCCGTTATTTTCTTGAGTGGAAAACCGGCTGATTTTAAAACTTCGATAACTTCGTGTAGAGAGTCGTGAGCGGACTGTAAGGTGTGTTCTCCCGAGAGTATATCGTCTACGTAGGTTTCGTGTAGCAATATATCATGGGCGAGTGGGTGGGTGGGTATTGTGTCTTCTGCGAGTTGATGCAGAGTACGTATCGCGAGATATGGGGCACAGTTGACGCCAAACGTCACTGTCTTTAATTTGAAGTCCTCCATTGGCTGTTGTGGGGATCTTCGGAAGAGAATTCTTTGAAAATCCTGATCCTCTTCGTGAACGAGAATTTGGCGATACATCTTTTCGATATCGCCATTGAATACATACTTAAAAAATCGCCATTTGAGTAGTACGAGCATTAGGTCGTTTTGGAGTATAGGGCCTGAGTGTAAAGCGTCATTCAAGGAGTTTCCAGAATGAGTGGTTCTAGATGCGTTGAAGACAACGCGCACCTTTGTTGTTTTGCTGTCGGGTTTTAAGACAGCATGATGGGGGAGGTAGAAGGAAAGATACTTTCCTTTATCGATGACCTCGCGGGATGAGGTTGCCTCCATATGATTAAGGGTTATATATTCCTCCAAAACTTCAGAGTATTTTTCTCTCAGCTCGGGGTTTTTTTCAAGGGATCTTTCGACGCTGAGGTATTGTTGTTGTGCAGCAATTCGCGAATGTCCCAGGGCGAGCGTGTTTGGAAATTCCCTTTTAAATGGTAGTTTCACAACATATCTACCATCTTCTTGGCGGTGAGTGGTTTTGCGGTAGAGTTCCTCGCAAAATTTGTCTTCTTCCGAACGAGCTTGAGTCATGGGTAGCTCTTCTTGTTGCCAAAACTGTTGGAGTATTGTACTGAGAGTATCATCCGGACTCTCGAGTACTTGAGTAGAGAATGTGTTTACAGTCTCTTTAATTGGTCCGCTGAGTATCCACCCAAATATCGTATTTTGGGCTAATAACGAGCCACTTACATTGGCTTGTAACCCTTGGAGTAGTATTTGGGGGGTGAGATCGCTGCCTATAACCATGTCGATTTTTGAGGGTGTGAAACATTGAGGGTCAGCGAGTGGCAATTTCTCTCAAATTGACTGTCGACACTTTGACGCTGGGTAAGAAATGCGTCAATTTTGGCAATAAAATCGCTTGGGTGTTTATTTGCGTTTTCAGATCCGCCGAGCAGAGTGTTATTTCACAGATCTTACTTGAGTTTTGAACTACGGAACCTCCCATTCCCGATATTTTATAATGGGTTTCTTTGGTTGGTAGTTGTAGGAGTTTTTGTATTCTAGAGGCTACAAAGGTTTTTTCGGAGCCTTGGTCTATCAGTGCACGAATTTTATGGTATTCGCCGTTAGCTGACACTGTGACTGAAGCTGTGGGTAAGAGGGTGGTTTCGCTACTACTTGCGAAGTGAGTCGATGTCGTGTTTTTCTTAAATGGGTTTTGAGTTGATTGGGTTCGACTGGCATCTTTTGAAGTTGATGTTCTGTCTGGGTCTTCAACTGGGGGTTGCGCCTTGCTCCTTTGTTGCCCCTGTGCTGAGTTTTGAGAGTTCGATTTGGTTTGGAAATGAAGTAGAGAGTGGTGTCGTTTTTGGCAATATACGCAGGTGAAATTGATAGCCTTTGAGCCTTGATAGCGTAGTCGATAGTATGCCCTCCTGAGAGAACATCATCGACGTACATACTTGTTCGCAGGATATTTGCTGCGATGGGTAATGAAGTCTCCACGTCATCCGCTAACTGATGCAGAGTTCGGATGGCTAAGTATGGAGCACAATTAACTCCAAAGGTTACCGTCTGTAACTCGTAGACGGTGATAGGGTTCTCAGGTCTGGTCCGGAAAACTATTCTTTGAAATTTGGTCTGATTGGGTTTGACCCATATCTGACGATACATCTTTTCGATGTCGCTATTAAACACGTATATATAGAATCTCCATCTGAGAAGCAGTATTGTTAAATCGGCCTGAAGTACTGGGCCTGGATGAAGTACGTCGTTAAGGCTGGTGCCATTAGTAGTAGGGCAGGAAGCGTTAAAAACCACCCGGACTTTGGTAGTTGTACTCTCTTCCTTGATAACCGCATGATGCGGCAGGAAGTATCAGTCCGTTGACTATGGTGGTATCATTGTGGGAACCTTAGACATGTGTCCTAACGTCTCATACTCCGACAATACTCTATTGTACTCTCTCTGTAGGTCCGGTGTCTTAGCCAGGCGGGTCTCATTCCTGTAAAATTGAGAACAAACGCCTTTTAATGAGGGTCCTAAGCATATATCGTTGGGAAACTCTTGTTTAAAGGGAAGGGAGACAATGTATTTGCCATCAGAGCCCCGTTCCGTTGTTGCTTTGAAAAGTGCCTCGCAATAGGCATTATCGTCGTTTAGTGCCTTTTTCTTAGGCACATCTTCCAACTCCCAGAAAGCGGTTAACTGTTTATCTAGGCTTATCTCGTTAAAAAATGATACCCTATTATTAGTGGGCTGTGCTGTTTCTGCACGACCGGTCAATATCCACCCGAAGACGGTTTCTTGGGCAAGAAGCGTGCTCATCACGTTCTTCCTTATACCGTTCAATATTATCTTTGCATATATGTCGCCTCCTAGGATGAGGTCGACTGGTTCGTTAACGAAGAACCTCTTATCCGCTAGAATCAAGTCAGGGAACGCTTGCTGGGTCAATGCACTGACCTGAAAAGTCGGAAGGTCCCCTGTAAGTTGTGGTAGGACTAGGACCATTGTATCAATGCTAACTAATGGGTCGATGAGGGAGCCTATTGTAATAGAGCACGACTCTTTTACCTGCGCGGACAGCGTATTGTTTATGCCTGACACTTGGATGTTCAGGCGTTTAGATGGCAGGTTTATTCTCCTTTTCAGTCTTTCAGTTATGAAAGAGCACTCAGAGCCGGAGTCAATAAGTGCTCTGGCCGAGAAATCCACTCCATTATAGTGGATCTTAATGCGTGCGGTTCCCAACAATACCCCTTTAGTTGTATTAGCATGTAATGTAGAAACATTATTAACATTTTCGTTTCTATTTGCAGACTCAAGCCTTGCCCTAGCCTGTTGCGAAGTTGAGGGCCTATCATCGTTGGAGTTGCGGTTCCAACTTCGATTATTTGTGTTGGTTTTTCGGTTCCGACTTTGATTGTTGGAGTTGGTGTTCCGGTTCCAACTTTGGTGGTTTCCTTGGGGTTGTGCTGTTGGCAGGTGGAGTAAGGTGTTGTGCCTCAAGTGACACAAGGTGCAATTAAGCGGATGAGGGCATCGTGTCACGGTGTGTTTGTCTGACAAACGGTTAAGGCAAGACCTTTTTTCCTTGATGAAGGTTATTCTGTCTTGTGGGGACAGCCTTCGGAAGTTTTGACAATCCCGCAATCTGTGCTCCTTGGTGTTGCACATTTGACACCAGCCAAGAGGGACGCTGGCTTGGTAAACTCCGAGTTTCTTCGGCGTTTCCCGTGAACTATTTGAAGGCTGATTCGAGTGTGCTTTGTTGCTACTCCTCAAATCGCACACGGTTTCCAATGTTTGGAACCGGTTGGATAAGAATTTATCCATGTCTTCCCATTTTGGAATCTCTGTTTTGTTCTCAATGGTTTGTTCCCAGAGAGCCAGAGTACACTCGGGAAGTTTGGTGGAACATAGATAAGTAATTATTGCATCCCAATTCATCATCATTTATTGGCGCTTAACCGCCTAAGCGATTTTGGCCGTCGCCTATCAAAGCACGCCAGTCATTCCTTTTTAGCGATAACTGACGCCAATTGGAAACCCCAAGGGAGTTCAAGTCATCCTCCACCTGTTGTTTCCATCTCAGTCGAGGCCTCCCCCTTCCTCTGCTGCCGAATTCGGGTGACGATTGGAAAACCTTCTGGGCTGGAGCTTCTTTGTCCATTCGCATGACGTGACCCAGCCAGCGGAGCCTTTGGGCTTTAATTCGCTGGACTATGGTCAGATCTGCGTAAAGCTCGTACAGCTCATCGTTAAATCTCCTTCGATACTCGCCGTCGGCATCACGGGAAGGACCATAAATCTTCCGGAGAACTTTTCTCTCAAATACTCCAAGGGCCATCTCATCTTCTCTTGACATTGTCCATGAATCTGAGCCATACATCAGGACAGGTATGATGAGAGACTTATAGAGCGTGATCTTTGTTCTTCGAGAGAGGACTTTACTTCTCAATTGCCTACTCAGTCCAAAGTAGCACTTGTTCGCAAGAGTGATTTCCGTTGGATTTCTAGACTGATATTATTTTCGGTGTTAATGCTGGTTCCCAAATAGACGAAGTCCCTCACAGTTTCAAATTTGTAACTATCAACAGTGACGTGGCTGCCAAGGCGCAGGTGCGCCGATTCTTTCTTTGATGACAGCAAATACTTCGTCTTGTCCTCGTTGACCGCAAGACCCACTTTTTTCGCTTCTTTATCCAGTCCAGAGAAGGCAGCGCTTACGGCGCGGTTGTTAAGGCCAATGATATCAATATCATCGGCATACGCCAGCAATTGCACGCTCTTGTAATAGATTGTACCATTGCGGTTTAGCTCTGCTGCTCGAATTATCTTCTCCAGCATCAGGTTGAAGAAATCGCACGAAAGGGAGTCGCCCTGTCTGAAGCCTCGTTTGGTTTCAAATGGCTCAGAGAGGTCCTTCCCGACTCTGACGGAGCTGTTAGTATTGCTCAACGTCATTTGGCAAAGCCGTATAAGCTTTGCAGGGAAGTCAAATTCAGACATGGCGGCATACAGGCAACTCCTTTTTGCGCTGTCAAAAGCGGCTTTGAAATCGACAAAGAGATGGTGTGTGTCGATTCTTTTATCATGGGTCTTCTCCAGGATTTGGCGTATCGTGAAAATCTGGTCGATGGTAGACTTACCAGGTCTAAAGCCACACTGATAAGGTCCAATCAGCTTGTCTACGATGGGCTTCAGTCTTTCACACAATACGCTAGAAAGAACCTTATATGCGATATTAAGAAGGCTGATTCCGCGGTAGTTGGTGCGGTTAGCGGGATCGCCTTTCTTGTGGATTGGGCAGAGCACACTTAAATTCCAATCTGGAGGCATGCACTCGTCTGACCATATTCTGCATAAGAGCTGATGCATGCTTTTTACCAGCTCTTCGCCTCCGTGTTTGAACAGCTCGGCGGGTAGTCCGTCTTTTCCAGGCGCTTTGTTGTTTTTGAGCCGGGATATAGCTATCCTCACTTCATCATAGTCAGGTGGTGGGACGACTTTTCCATCGTCAGGGATTGGGGTATCGGGTTCGACGTCTCCCTCGCAATTTAGCAGTGAGGAGAAGTGCTCCCTCCATAATTTAAGTACACTCTGTACGTCGGTTACCAGGTCGCCATTATTGTCCTTACAGGAACTTGCCCCGGTCTTAAAACCTTCCGTCATCCGCCGGATCTTTTCATAGAATTTTCGGGCATCATTCCTGTCAGCCAGCATCTCAAGCTCCTCACACTCACGCCTTTCGGCCTCACGTTTCTTTTTTCTGAAAAGGCGTCTCTCTTCCTTCTTTGCCTCACGATAGCGTTGCCATACACTGCGGGTTGCGCCCGTTCGCAACGTCTCCCTGTAGGCAGCGTCCTTTTTGTCCGAGGCAGTGCTGCATTCCTCATCGTACCAGTTGTTTTTGCGGGCTCGCTGGAACCCTATAGTGGCCTCAGCGGCAGTACGTAATGAGTGAGAGATATGCTTCCATTGCTCGGTTGCATCGTTAGGTCGAGGATTGCTCTCCGATAGCAGGTGTGAGAGTCGAGTGGAGAAATTGTCAGCTGTCTGTGTCGTGCGCAGCTTCTCGACGTCAAACTTTCCTTCCGTTACTGTGCGCACTTTCTTTGCTACACAGAGGCGTGTGCGTATCTTGGCTGCAACAAGATAATGGTCCGAGTCGATATTGGAACCACGAAGGGTACGCACGTCCAGGACGGTGGAGCTATGTCTGCCGTCGATCATGACATGATCAATCTGGTTTCTTGTTCTTTGATCAGGAGACAGCCATGTGGCTTGGTGTATTCGTTTATGCTGGAACCTGGTACTACTGATGACCATATTGCGAGCAGCGGCGAAATCAATCAACCTAGTGCCGTTGGTGGATGTTATATCATGGAGACTAAATTTTCCAACTGTTGGACCAAAGACTCCTTCCTTGCCCACCTTCGCATTAAAGTCGCCGAGCACGATTTTGATATCATGTTGGGGGCAGCGATCATAAGTCTGTTCAAGTTTATCGTAGAAGGAGTCCTTCTCTGCGTCGTCCGTCTCCTCAGTCGGCGCATAGGCGCAGATAAATGTTATGTTGAAAAATTTCGCTTTGATGCGGATCGCAGCGAGACGCTCGTCCACGGGGGTGAACGCTAGTACTTGACGGCGAAGTCTCTTTCCCACCACGAATCCTACACCACGCGCTTTGCCGCGTATCTGGCCACTGTAGTATACGTCACAAGGTCCGATGGTCGTCTTTCCTTGTCCCGTCCATCGCATTTCCTGCAGGGCGGTGATGTCAGCCTTTGCGTTAACGAGGACATCAACCAGTCGGGCAGCGGTACCATCCCTTGAAAGGGTCCGGACATTCCAGGTACATGCCCTAATATCCTTCTCGTAGTCCTTATTTCGTTTTGCCGGGTCGTCAACATTAAAGGGGGTTCTCATCCGAGGCTTTTCTTTGCTTTTCATTGGAATAAAGTTTTTCCGTGGCGGGTCCCAAACCCAGCGCACAACCCGTCTCCGGGATTTTGATAAAAATATTCACACATTTATATAGCGAGCCGCTTGCTACAAGACAGACACCCGCTTGCAGCCGCACCATGTGGTGAACAGACACTGCGAAAAAGACCTCGGTGAGCCCTTAAACCAAGTATGTCAGAGTGGCCCCACCGGGGCTCCCTCTCTTTGTGCCGCGAGCCTAGGTAGCTCACGTTGCCCAGAGTGCACGAACGAGGACGCAAGAGTCGGGATTGAGCAAGGTCACTCAGCAACCACACCCCATTACACTCCTCATTATGCATCCCAATTAGATATGTCAATTTGATGACATTGGAGTGAGGCGATGCAATTGTTTATATCTCGTTGTAGTTGTTTGATCTTTGTTCCACATTCCTTGTCCACCGCGGTCAGACTGAACAACGATTTTAATTGGGTATTGACCAGGATACGCTTGTTCTCGTACCGGTCACTTAAATTTTTCCAGGCTGTAGTAAAGCCTTCGTTGGTCAGTGGACACCTCCTGACTATTTCCTTCGCCTCCCCTTGAGTTTTTTGGTTGAGGTGATACAATTTTTCAACCGGGGTAAGGCGTTTATTTAATATGTATATGGCCGTGAACATATCCCTAAATGTTGGCCAGGATAGATAATCGCCCTTAAACACATCGGTGTCACAGGGCGGAAGCCGAATATTATTTTCACGGCTGGATGTATCATCAGTACTTTGTTGTTTTTGTGGTTGTATGGGCTGTGCTGACAGCTTTTCCAGCTGAGCATTCATAGCAGCCATGCATTTCATGTAGCATGCGAAACAGGTTTTATTTTTTTGCTTTATTGATTGCAAATCTTCCTTGGTGGTCTCTTTGTGGGACAATAGGCTGTCATAAGTCGTTTTCGTCTTCTTTCATTGTGACTTCAGCTCCTCTTGCTGTAGTGCAAGGGTGTGCTTATCCATTTCTTCAATGTTAGTAGAGCTCCATTCTTGCTCGAACTCCACTATGCAGTCGGACTGACGAATATATGTCTCCATTCTCTTTATTTGCTTAAATATTTTGTATATTTACAGAGAAGTGGACTTAGCAGTAGTGACTCAGGAAGATGTCTTGCTTTGGACTAAGCGAAATTTTTTATATAACGATGATTTGATTCAAATCTCTGGAGATTTGATGTATAAAATTTGTGATAGACAAATTATGTCTTTAAAAGTGTGTGATATAAATCTCTGAAGATTTAGTATATCAACAACGGTGTATATGAAACAAATCTCTGAAGATTTAATGTCTCAAAAGTGTAAAAGAAACAAATCTCTGAAGATTTAATGTCTCTAAAAAGAATGTGAAACCGAAAGAAATCTCTGAAGATTTAATTTCTCTAAAGTGTATAAGAAACAAATCTCTGAAGATTTAATGTCTCTAAAAAGAATGTGAAACCGAAAGAAATCTCTGAAGATTTAATTTCTCTAAAGTGTATAAGAAACAAATCTCTGAAGATTTAATGTCTCTAAAGTGTTTGTGAACCGATCTAAATCTCTGAAGATTTAGTGTAACAAGGACTGTGTATATGAAACCGAAATAAATCTCTGAAGATTTAATGTTTCAAAAGTATTTGTGTAACAGATAACCTCTGGAGGTTTAGTGTTTCCAAAATGTATGGTGATAACAATAAAAGTCTCTGAAGACTCAATGTATCAACAAAGTGTATGTGGCACAGATAGAAATCTCGGTACAGATTCAATGTGCTTTGGGTATTGTGAACCCTGTATAGCCAAAGTGCAATTTCCAAGAAAAATTCCAAGAAAACTAACGCAGTTGTATTTGTCCAGATAATCGTGGACTCGTGATAATATTTTATTTAAAAATTTTGAACGATACAAAATAATGTGTTAAATTAAGCGACACTTATGGACTGTGTACGCTTTAAGTGTTTATACCCACAAGCCACCCAACGTTGTGATGAATATATGGAATGTTTGATATGTGAACTTTGTGATGGATCGCTCTTTAAAAAGCATCAACTAAGTGAAATTTTAAAGTTATTTGGAGAAAGTTTCCACAGTATGTGGTCGAACAGAGAGATGTTCAGTGCAGTGATACGTGTATATAAAAAAAAACAAAAAAAATTCACTGACTGCTTGCCTTGAGCTGTGTCGGATAAGTCTTACCACTGGTGGGGGACTTAACCGATAGTCAAAAGGCGAAAGTGTGCTATCTAGAACACGGTATTTTCACTTACTTTGTTTTTAAAGGAAATCACTCACAAAGTTCAAACGTTTCGCACGTACAAAAAAAAAAGTGGTGCATGAACTAAAACAAACCACGTACCTTGAGTGATGAAACTCTGTTGAGCAAATGGACTGTATAGTGATGAAATGTGATGGTTTGAGCAGATTGACTGTAGTAAGCAGATTGGTGAGCTGTGATGCTGATGTGATGTGTTGATATGATGTGATGTGATTAGAGCTGACTGTAAGCTGTGATGTGGTGTGAGTATTGGATGTATTTATGCGAACGTGTATGTGTTGGTGTCACTCGCTGGTATTATGGCTGATTGTTCGTTTTGCTCGTTCAAGTTTTCTTGAGAAAATAATTAAACTCAAATAAACTCTGTAGATTTTTTTTTGATTTTTGCTGTGCGCTTTATTAGGTGCTGGATTTTTAGTAACTGGATTTTTTAGGTGCTGGAATTTTGTTATTTCCTGGCGCGATGGACCAATGTTACGTGCGGCCAATGGCAATGGCGGGATGCTCGCACGTAATAATATGCAAAGAAAATGAAAAGAGCGGCGAGTGAATAAGGATATAAACAATGGTATTCAAATGTAAATATGTGCAATAGTTTTTATTAAAAGTAATTTGTATGTGAAAATGAAATGTAATGGAGTGGATGTAATTACAAAGTGCACAATGAAAATTATGGTATGGAAAATGTAATTGTTTACTTTACCTTGGTTTGGCAGCTGATGACTCTCGTATGTAAGTGATCGAGTCTTTAGATAAATAGTAGCTCTGTACCGCCGCCGAAAGCCTACATTTGTAGGATTCGAAGGGGTAAGAGCTGTTATCGGTATAAAGATAAAACGTAAAAAGTAATAGCGCGGAAGATACTACGGTTTGCTACGAGGGGCGGCCGATATATTTAGACCGGTGGTCTAAACAAATTTGATAACCGAATTTTAATAATGTTAAATCCAAAGTATTTCGAAAATAAGAATTATATTAAACTAAACATTTTCGTATTCCTTGTCCTCGGAGCAACCGCCGTAGCATATAGCTTATTCAGCATCGATTCACCTATTGTAACAATACGCGATGGATATGGATGGATTATAGACGGCATTTCAAACTCATCCACAGCATAGACCTGAAAAAATCACGGCTGGATGTATCATCAGTACTTTGTTGTTTTTGTGGTTGTATGGGCTGTGCTGACAGCTTTTCCAGCTGAGCATTCATAGCAGCCATGCATTTCATGTAGCATGCGAAACAGGTTTTATTTTTTTGCTTTATTGATTGCAAATCTTCCTTGGTGGTCTCTTTGTGGGACAATAGGCTGTCATAAGTCGTTTTCGTCTTCTTTCATTGTGACTTCAGCTCCTCTTGCTGTAGTGCAAGGGTGTGCTTATCCATTTCTTCAATGTTAGTAGAGCTCCATTCTTGCTCGAACTCCACTATGCAGTCGGACTGACGAATATATGTCTCCATTCTCTTTATTTGCTTAAATATTTTGTATATTTACAGAGAAGTGGACTTAGCAGTAGTGACTCAGGAAGATGTCTTGCTTTGGACTAAGCGAAATTTTTTATATAACGATGATTTGATTCAAATCTCTGGAGATTTGATGTATAAAATTTGTGATAGACAAATTATGTCTTTAAAAGTGTGTGATATAAATCTCTGAAGATTTAGTATATCAACAACGGTGTATATGAAACAAATCTCTGAAGATTTAATGTCTCAAAAGTGTAAAAGAAACAAATCTCTGAAGATTTAATGTCTCTAAAAAGAATGTGAAACCGAAAGAAATCTCTGAAGATTTAATTTCTCTAAAGTGTATAAGAAACAAATCTCTGAAGATTTAATGTCTCTAAAAAGAATGTGAAACCGAAAGAAATCTCTGAAGATTTAATTTCTCTAAAGTGTATAAGAAACAAATCTCTGAAGATTTAATGTCTCTAAAGTGTTTGTGAACCGATCTAAATCTCTGAAGATTTAGTGTAACAAGGACTGTGTATATGAAACCGAAATAAATCTCTGAAGATTTAATGTTTCAAAAGTATTTGTGTAACAGATAACCTCTGGAGGTTTAGTGTTTCCAAAATGTATGGTGATAACAATAAAAGTCTCTGAAGACTCAATGTATCAACAAAGTGTATGTGGCACAGATAGAAATCTCGGTACAGATTCAATGTGCTTTGGGTATTGTGAACCCTGTATAGCCAAAGTGCAATTTCCAAGAAAAATTCCAAGAAAACTAACGCAGTTGTATTTGTCCAGATAATCGTGGACTCGTGATAATATTTTATTTAAAAATTTTGAACGATACAAAATAATGTGTTAAATTAAGCGACACTTATGGACTGTGTACGCTTTAAGTGTTTATACCCACAAGCCACCCAACGTTGTGATGAATATATGGAATGTTTGATATGTGAACTTTGTGATGGATCGCTCTTTAAAAAGCATCAACTAAGTGAAATTTTAAAGTTATTTGGAGAAAGTTTCCACAGTATGTGGTCGAACAGAGAGATGTTCAGTGCAGTGATACGTGTATATAAAAAAAAACAAAAAAAATTCACTGACTGCTTGCCTTGAGCTGTGTCGGATAAGTCTTACCACTGGTGGGGGACTTAACCGATAGTCAAAAGGCGAAAGTGTGCTATCTAGAACACGGTATTTTCACTTACTTTGTTTTTAAAGGAAATCACTCACAAAGTTCAAACGTTTCGCACGTACAAAAAAAAAAGTGGTGCATGAACTAAAACAAACCACGTACCTTGAGTGATGAAACTCTGTTGAGCAAATGGACTGTATAGTGATGAAATGTGATGGTTTGAGCAGATTGACTGTAGTAAGCAGATTGGTGAGCTGTGATGCTGATGTGATGTGTTGATATGATGTGATGTGATTAGAGCTGACTGTAAGCTGTGATGTGGTGTGAGTATTGGATGTATTTATGCGAACGTGTATGTGTTGGTGTCACTCGCTGGTATTATGGCTGATTGTTCGTTTTGCTCGTTCAAGTTTTCTTGAGAAAATAATTAAACTCAAATAAACTCTGTAGATTTTTTTTTGATTTTTGCTGTGCGCTTTATTAGGTGCTGGATTTTTAGTAACTGGATTTTTTAGGTGCTGGAATTTTGTTATTTCCTGGCGCGATGGACCAATGTTACGTGCGGCCAATGGCAATGGCGGGATGCTCGCACGTAATAATATGCAAAGAAAATGAAAAGAGCGGCGAGTGAATAAGGATATAAACAATGGTATTCAAATGTAAATATGTGCAATAGTTTTTATTAAAAGTAATTTGTATGTGAAAATGAAATGTAATGGAGTGGATGTAATTACAAAGTGCACAATGAAAATTATGGTATGGAAAATGTAATTGTTTACTTTACCTTGGTTTGGCAGCTGATGACTCTCGTATGTAAGTGATCGAGTCTTTAGATAAATAGTAGCTCTGTACCGCCGCCGAAAGCCTACATTTGTAGGATTCGAAGGGGTAAGAGCTGTTATCGGTATAAAGATAAAACGTAAAAAGTAATAGCGCGGAAGATACTACGGTTTGCTACGAGGGGCGGCCGATATATTTAGACCGGTGGTCTAAACAAATTTGATAACCGAATTTTAATAATGTTAAATCCAAAGTATTTCGAAAATAAGAATTATATTAAACTAAACATTTTCGTATTCCTTGTCCTCGGAGCAACCGCCGTAGCATATAGCTTATTCAGCATCGATTCACCTATTGTAACAATACGCGATGGATATGGATGGATTATAGACGGCATTTCAAACTCATCCACAGCATAGACCTGAAAAAATGCGGCAGAATATTTGACAAATTAAAAGATGCTATCGCCAATCTCAATGAAACCGATTCAATGACTGATGTGCTAAATTATCACTTATCAAAAATAAAGACGTATCTTCAAGATTTGAGAGATCCTGAGCTGACCCGAACAAAACGATCAATTAATTGGATTGGCTCGGCATGGCAATGGATCGCCGGCTCGCCCGATGCAACTGACTGGGACCAAGTCCTCCAAAGGCAGGACACCCTTCTGAGCAACAATGAACAACAATATCAGGTAAACTCTGAAATATTTCAAACGACTCACGAGTTGTTGCAGGTGATCAACGCGGCCGTCTCTGTTACGAATGATGTCCATGAACGTACCAGGATGGGAAAAATGATGCAGGGAATCCAAGGGAAAATAATGATCCTCAAAGAAGACATTTACGAGCTTGTCCGTGCGTGTCAAATGGCCAAGGCCGGTGTGGTTAATACTAACCTATTAAGCAAAGAAGAAATTAACAGGCTCATAAGCGAGGTCGAGGTCCTTCCTTACAGCAACGTGATCGAGGCCATAGAATATAGCAAACCCTCAATCTTCACGAACGGCACGCTCCTAATCTACGCTGTGTCGATGCCAAAGGTCACAGAAACAAGGTACAATCATCTAATCGCCCGAGCTATCACACAACATGGACATCAAGTTGAACTGAACTACTCAACAATCCTGGTAAACCAACAGCGGACATTTGGCATCAAGGGAAACTGCTTATATCTTACAGCAGCTATGATTTGTGAGCAAAAGATGCTGGACCTACTTACAGAAGAAGATTGTTTCCCTCGGCTCATCAAAGGGGGAGATGCTAATTGTCGTTACCTTACCTACAACGAGTCCACAATTGAACAACAACTTCAATGGCAGCATAGGATCAGGTAAAACCTCTGAGTACTTAACTGCTTCTTTCATATTACAGATGAACAATGAATCCGTTACAATTAACAACCAAACCTTTTGGAGTACAAGCAAATCCGAGGTACAGCTACTACCACCCATCCTTACTAACGTCAGGAACAAAGCTCTGGCAGTCAACATAAACCTTGTTCACGAAATGACCACAGGCAACATTAAGCTCCTAAGATTTCTCGGAAGGAAGACCAACGTATTGATTACCTCGGAAATCATAATGTTCATTCTGTAGTGCGATTCACTAACTTTTTTAACCACATTTGCTGACGGTAACTTCTTTATCACATAATTTTAACACATTTGCTATTCATTAACTTTTATTGCCTGTTTTGTCACAAAATGCGATAAAACTCAATCAGCTGTTTGTGTTGTCGTTTGAACAAACGATAATTTGTCGCGGTATTCGTTGGCGTGTTTAAATTTTTAAATGAAGGATTTTCTGTTTTTATTAAAAGTTTTATAATAAAAAAACATAAAAAAGATGGCATTTGAGTTCGTAGCATACGACTTGTCCGAAAATGTTGTTGACAATTTTGCAACGGTAGATCGGCGCTTCCTCAGAGACTCGGACAATCCCTTTGAGCTTGGGGCATCCGAGTTTAGAAAATTGTACCGGGTGAGTCCCGAAATTGCGACGGGCGTTGCCGAACGGCTGGATGCCTACCTTAGAGGTCAAAGGATCACAAAATTTTTTACAGTGTATTTTTTCAAAAGCTGATTTAAATACCTTTCTAACAGTGTACAAATCTTTGAAAACGGTTCATTAGTTTGAGCGTGATATCAAAATATCAGAAAGTAACCAAGAGATGCATTTACTTAAATAAATAAAAAAAAATTAAAAAAAAACGCATTTTAGTTTTCAATATGTTAATATATTGAATAGACCATTCTAAAATAAAATTGTTTTTTCAGTTTATTTGGAAAACATATTTTGGAAAACATTTTTTTTACATTGTATTTTTTTGAAAGCTTATTTTAATACCTTTCTAATGGTAAGAAGATCTTTGAAATCGGTAAAGCCATTCCGTAGTAATCACACTTTAAAGTACCTATTATCGTAATTTTTCGAATATTTTCGAATATTTCGATACCTTGCCACGCCCACAATTATTCGAAAATGCAATTTCTAAAAATGAGGTTGTGTTTGGGTAGGTAAGATGTACCTCTATGCAAAATTTCATCAAATTCTGAGGGGGTCGGGTTCAATGCATATTGGGTTTGATATTAAATTCATCATATGTGTTGTGTTAAGCAATAGCAGGTTAGCAGGTACGACTTTATTTTCCCGTAAATAGAGAACATATTTAAAAAATTATGTTGTATGAAAATAAATTCCGAAGTTATGCACAATGAGTTCGATGTTCTCAAGTGGTGGGAGTTTAATAAACTCAAATATCCCTTGCTTTTAAAGCTAAGCCTAAAAATATTTGATACTCCTGTCAGTAGTACTTCATCTGAAGGAATATTTTCCAGCTCGAAACAATTTTTAACGGAAAAGCGTAGTTCCTTAGGATTTAATCCTACAAGTGTAGGAAAAATTATGTTTTTGTACATACATATATGTCGATTTGGGTCGCAAAGGTGCTAAGTCCACCTTTTGGATTTTTTCAGGTTTTGATGCAAAATGCTAGAAACAGTTGATATACACTGTATAATTTTTCAGGGGGTAAGTATGGTTTTAGGGGGGGGGGGGGGTGGGGGTGTGTGGTGTCACTAGCACTGCACTTTAGTTCCGTCACTTGAAAATAAAATGCACTGGTTTTAAACTAAAAATTACTAGCTTCAATCTTTCTTCACTTGAACTATGAACGTTAGCGGGCGGTAGTTACAGACGAACTGATTTGGCAAATTTCCTAAGTCTCCTGCGCAGCAGGGAAACGGTAAGTATGTATGTATGTATGTATGTAAATATGTAAATATGAAAATGTACAAAGAGTATTAAAAGGCAGAAAACAGTAAGTAAATTCTTATTTTACAGGGTGTTTGAAAAAGGTGAGTTAAGTTAATTTAAGTAAATTTAGGTATTTTAGCAAAATGATATAAGTTGATTTAAGGAATTTAAGGTAAGTATCATCATCATTTATTGGCGCTTAACCGCCTAAGCGATTTTGGCCGTCGCCTATCAAAGCACGCCAGTCATTCCTTTTTAGCGATAACTGACGCCAATTGGAAACCCCAAGGGAGTTCAAGTCATCCTCCACCTGTTGTTTCCATCTCAGTCGAGGCCTCCCCCTTCCTCTGCTGCCGAATTCGGGTGACGATTGGAAAACCTTCTGGGCTGGAGCTTCTTTGTCCATTCGCATGACGTGACCCAGCCAGCGGAGCCTTTGGGCTTTAATTCGCTGGACTATGGTCAGATCTGCGTAAAGCTCGTACAGCTCATCGTTAAATCTCCTTCGATACTCGCCGTCGGCATCACGGGAAGGACCATAAATCTTCCGGAGAACTTTTCTCTCAAATACTCCAAGGGCCATCTCATCTTCTCTTGACATTGTCCATGAATCTGAGCCATACATCAGGACAGGTATGATGAGAGACTTATAGAGCGTGATCTTTGTTCTTCGAGAGAGGACTTTACTTCTCAATTGCCTACTCAGTCCAAAGTAGCACTTGTTCGCAAGAGTGATTTCCGTTGGATTTCTAGACTGATATTATTTTCGGTGTTAATGCTGGTTCCCAAATAGACGAAGTCCCTCACAGTTTCAAATTTGTAACTATCAACAGTGACGTGGCTGCCAAGGCGCAGGTGCGCCGATTCTTTCTTTGATGACAGCAAATACTTCGTCTTGTCCTCGTTGACCGCAAGACCCACTTTTTTCGCTTCTTTATCCAGTCCAGAGAAGGCAGCGCTTACGGCGCGGTTGTTAAGGCCAATGATATCAATATCATCGGCATACGCCAGCAATTGCACGCTCTTGTAAAAGATTGTACCATTGCGGAGTGTAATGGAGTGTGGTTGCTAAGTGACCTTGCTCAATCCCGACTCTTGCGTCCTCGTTCGTGCACTCTGGGCAACGGGAGCTACCTAGGCTCGCGGCAGAAAGAGAGGGAGCCCCGGTGGGGCCACTCTGACATACTTGGTTTAAGGGCTCACCGAGCTTTTGCGCAGCGTCTGTTCACCATGAGGTGCGGCTGCAAGCGGGCGTCTGTCTTGAAGCAAGCGGCTCGCTATATAAATGTGTAAATATTTTCCAAAAACCCCGAAACGGGTTGTGCGCTGGGTTTGGGACCCACCACGTAAAAAATTTAGTCCAATGAAAAATGTATTAAGGTAAGTATATGTTAGTGTAAATTCATTATAAATTCATTCTTATGTATATTAAAATTGAGCTTTTTAGGGAAATTGTTTAAAATTCAATTAAATTGGAGCTCATGTCTCCAACATGGCGGCCGGCCTGCTCCGATGAAGGAAGCAGTAGCTCCTGCATCTCTGATAACGTGGATACCGCAGTAGAGAACAGGGTCTTCAAGCGCCGCTGAGTGTCCTTGCGTTCTCCCCTCCTTTTCTTTGGCTTTGCAATGACCACTCGTCGAGTAGGGGGTGTCTCCTTGGGTTTCGGTGCATTGCGTCGATTCTTCTGCTTCTTCGAGGGCTTATCTTGCTGTCGATGTAGCAGCGTGTGGTGTGCAAGGCCGCATTTGTGGCAACTGTCCGGAGAGTCGCATGCGCCCGTTACGTGGGATGTTGCCAAACAGTTAATACAATATTTATGAGCCCGTGCCGACTCATAGCGTTCTTCCGGTGTCATTGCCATGAACGCGTTGCAGTAGCGCAACGAGTGCTTTTGGCAACAGAGCCGACACTTGCTGAAACTCTCGTAGCGTCTGTAATGAGAATAGAAAGAGAAAGATTTTATGAGGTGAGTACGGGTGCTAACAGTAGGGTCTTGTGGGTATCCTAGAGTTTACATGCTACGGAGAGATTTGTAGAGTGAGGGTGGAGATCTTATTCGGCTGGGGGAAGTGCGCAAAGTTTTGCAATGGGTCGTGTGTATGTTCCGCTTTGAGTGCGGACATCTACAACTCGAACCTTTTCGTCCGAGCCGGGATGGAGACGAGTAACGCGTCCGAGTCGCCACTCATTCGGGGGGAAAAGGTCATCCTTAACGACGACTAGATCACCTTCCTTGATGTTTGGCTGCTGCGTTTTCCATTTAGTACGCTTATGAAGTTCTTTGAGATATTCATTTTTCCAGCGCGTACTAAATTGATGGTGTAGAACTTGGAGTTTTTGCCATTTGTTGATGAGCGGAAGATTTTCGGAGTTGGGTTCGGGTAACGTGAGTAGTGGAGCACCACGGAGGAAATGTCCAGGAGTTAGAGCGAGTAAATCATTTGGATCTTGCGACATCGGAGATAGCGGTCTAGAGTTGAGAACCGCTTCGATTCGAGTGAGTAGGGTAGTAAATTCTTCAAAAGTGAATTTTTGACTGCCTGCCACTTTAAGGAAATGGGTTTTAAAGCTTTTAACTGCCGCTTCCCATAATCCACCCATGTGGGGAGCATATGGTGGGATGAATTGCCAGGACAGTCCATGAGTAGCATATTTTTGAGCTATGTCAGATGCGGCTTCCTTGAGAAAAGAAGAAAGCTCCTTCTGAACGGCACGACTTGCTCCAATAAAGGTTTTGCCATTGTCTGACATTATTTTGCGTGGGAGCCCACGACGACTAACAAATCGAGCAAATGCTGCTTTAAAAGCAGCGGTTGTCAGATCAGAGCAGACTTCAAGATGGACTGCTTTTGTTGAGAAACATACGAATACGCAAACGTATGCCTTTGAGTAAGATGCCTTCCGTAAGATTGATGTTTTAACGAGAAAAGGTCCAGCAAAGTCGATACCGGTCGTGTGAAATGGGAGAGAGTATGTGGACCTTTCCGGAGGGAGGGCGGCCATTATTTGAGATTTAGCCTGTTGTTTATAGATAGTGCATGTCTTACAGTGAAATATGCACTTCTTCACCTTTTGTTTGAGTCGAGGGATGTAGTATTCCTGTTGTATCATGCGGATCATCAGTTGTTTTTCGGCATGCAACAAGGTAGAGTGAACAAACTCCAAGAGTAAAGTGCACAAATGAGAATTATCGGGAATAATAATTGGATATCGCTCGTTGTAACTAAGATTGGCCTTTGCGAGCCGACCATTCACTCACATTATGCCTGTTTCGTCGAGCATAGGGTTCAGAGTTGATAATGAACTCTTTTTGTGGAGTGGTTTGTTTGACTGTAGATCCGCGATTTCGGCAGAGAAATATTTCTGTTGCGTCAACAGGATCAAACGAACCTTTGCCTGATGCACTTCTTCATGGGTTAGAGTGATCGTTTTTTGAGTATCGAGTCCTTGTGCCCTGTTTATAAAACGGTACATATAAACAACGACTCGTAGAGCTCTTGAGTAGGACGAAAAGCGTTCGAGTAGATCAGGGATCTCTACAGCATGAAATGCTTGAGTGCGCTTTTGTTCCGGTGGAGTAGGGGTTTGTGTCGCTGTTTTCGGCCAGGACGTTGGGGATTTGGCCAACCACTCTGGGCCCCTCCACCAAAGGGAGCGTTCGGCTAGGTCCTTGGGTGTGCATCCGCGTGTACCAAGATCTGCTGGATTATCTCCACTGGGTACGTGTTTCCAAGTGGCCTTACTCACGTTTTCCAGAATTTGTGAGGTTCTATTTGCCACGTAGGTCTTCCAAGTGTGTGGGGGTGTTTCCAACCATGCGAGTACTATGGCGGAGTCCGAACAGAGCAATAGGTCATGTGGAGTCAGGGTTAGGTGGGAGCGTATTTGTTTTACCAATTTGGTGAGTAGTACTGCTCCACAGAGTTCTAGACGTGGCAGGCTCACGGTTTTCAATGGAGCCACTTTGCTCTTCGCCACGAGTAAGTGAGTTGAGAATGTGTTATCGCTATTTTGCACTCGTAGGTATACGCAAGCGCAGAATGCTTTTTCGGATGCATCTGAGAATCCATGCATCTGAAAGGGTTTATTGGGTGAAAATTCAACCCATCGAGGGATTTTAATTTCATTTATCGCGGAGAGATTTTCGCGAAATGTATTCCATTTGTGGAAAGCGCTGGTTTTGACTCGTTCGTCCCAGTCTGTTCCTTCTAACCAGAGTTCCTGGAGGAGAGTCTTGGCTAGTATCATTATTGGCGATAGCCACCCTGCCGGGTCAAACAATTTCGCAACCGCCGATAAAATTTGCCTCTTTGTGTTCGAGTTTTCTGCGGGTAGAGGGTCGTACGAGTACGAGAAAGAGTCGTTTATGGCATTGCATTTTATGCCGAGAGTCTTTGTTGAGCTGGCATCGTGAAATTTGAGAAAATCTGCGTCTAGGAGATCAGATTCTGGAATGGATTGCAATAATTCTGAGTTATTTGCCGTTATTTTCTTGAGTGGAAAACCGGCTGATTTTAAAACTTCGATAACTTCGTGTAGAGAGTCGTGAGCGGACTGTAAGGTGTGTTCTCCCGAGAGTATATCGTCTACGTAGGTTTCGTGTAGCAATATATCATGGGCGAGTGGGTGGGTGGGTATTGTGTCTTCTGCGAGTTGATGCAGAGTACGTATCGCGAGATATGGGGCACAGTTGACGCCAAACGTCACTGTCTTTAATTTGAAGTCCTCCATTGGCTGTTGTGGGGATCTTCGGAAGAGAATTCTTTGAAAATCCTGATCCTCTTCGTGAACGAGAATTTGGCGATACATCTTTTCGATATCGCCATTGAATACATACTTAAAAAATCGCCATTTGAGTAGTACGAGCATTAGGTCGTTTTGGAGTATAGGGCCTGAGTGTAAAGCGTCATTCAAGGAGTTTCCAGAATGAGTGGTTCTAGATGCGTTGAAGACAACGCGCACCTTTGTTGTTTTGCTGTCGGGTTTTAAGACAGCATGATGGGGGAGGTAGAAGGAAAGATACTTTCCTTTATCGATGACCTCGCGGGATGAGGTTGCCTCCATATGATTAAGGGTTATATATTCCTCCAAAACTTCAGAGTATTTTTCTCTCAGCTCGGGGTTTTTTTCAAGGGATCTTTCGACGCTGAGGTATTGTTGTTGTGCAGCAATTCGCGAATGTCCCAGGGCGAGCGTGTTTGGAAATTCCCTTTTAAATGGTAGTTTCACAACATATCTACCATCTTCTTGGCGGTGAGTGGTTTTGCGGTAGAGTTCCTCGCAAAATTTGTCTTCTTCCGAACGAGCTTGAGTCATGGGTAGCTCTTCTTGTTGCCAAAACTGTTGGAGTATTGTACTGAGAGTATCATCCGGACTCTCGAGTACTTGAGTAGAGAATGTGTTTACAGTCTCTTTAATTGGTCCGCTGAGTATCCACCCAAATATCGTATTTTGGGCTAATAACGAGCCACTTACATTGGCTTGTAACCCTTGGAGTAGTATTTGGGGGGTGAGATCGCTGCCTATAACCATGTCGATTTTTGAGGGTGTGAAACATTGAGGGTCAGCGAGTGGCAATGTTGCAATTTCTCTCAAATTGACTGTCGACACTTTGACGCTGGGTAAGAAATGCGTCAATTTTGGCAATAAAATCGCTTGGGTGTTTATTTGCGTTTTCAGATCCGCCGAGCAGAGTGTTATTTCACAGATCTTACTTGAGTTTTGAACTACAGAACCTCCCATTCCCGATATTTTATAATGGGTTTCTTTGGTTGGTAGTTGTAGGAGTTTTTGTATTCTAGAGGCTACAAAGGTTTTTTCGGAGCCTTGGTCTATCAGTGCACGAATTTTATGGTATTCGCCGTTAGCTGACACTGTGACTAAAGCTGTGGGTAAGAGGGTGAGTCGATGTCGTGTTTTTCTTAAATGGGTTTTGAGTTGATTGGGTTCGACTGGCATCTTTTGAAGTTGATGTTCTGTCTGGGTCTTCAACTGGGGGTTGCGCCTTGCTCCTTTGTTGCCCCTGTGCTGAGTTTTGAGAGTTCGATTTGGTTTGGAAATGAAGTAGAGAGTGGTGTCGTTTTTGGCAATATACGCAGGTGAAATTGCTACCACAATCTCTTTCCAAATGTGAGCAAGCTAAACAATTTGTGCAATAATTGTTTTCTTTTACGAATTTGCTTCGCTCTTGAGTCGAGAGATCTCTGAATTTCATACAACTCATTAATGAGTGATTCAGATTACAGAGTTTGCATGAGGGTTGCCTCTTTGAGTCCACATGGAATGTTTGGGTTTTATTCCTGAAATTCGACTGGTTTTGGGGCGTCGAAGATCTGTGGTTGAAGCTAGAGTTAGAGTTACGGGGTTTATTGGGTCTATATGTGCCGAGTCGTTCTACCACTTCGTACCTAGTCGTGAGAAATTTGTCCATCTCCGACCAAAGTGGTAGCTCTTTTCTGGAATCGAGTGATTGTTCCCAGAGTGCAAGGGTTTCATCAGGTAGTTTGGATGCGCATAAGAATACGAGGATGGGGTCCCAGTTATCAGTTGAGACATCGCTCGCATTTAGGGTCGAGATACAGTTATTTATGGTGGTTTGAATTTCTTGAATTCTTTCACCATTTTCTGAATAAACTGTGGGCATATTAAACAGGGTCTTTAATTGGTTATCTACGAGAATTCTCCGATTCTCGTATCGGGATTTGAGTGCTCCCCAGGCTAGCTCGAAGTTTTGATCATTTAGTTGATATTTTTTAATAATCAGTGCTGCTTTGCCTCGGGTTTTTGCTCTCAGGTGATAGAGTTTTTGGGCCTGAGATAATTTTGGGTGATTTATGTAGACCGCAGTGAACATATCCCGGAATGACGGCCAGTCTTCATAACCGCCGTAGAAGACTTCCGTGTCGCATGCGGGGACTTTGAGATAGGGTTCGTGTTGAGAGGGGGTATGCGTCACCCGTATGGGGCTTAAGTTTGGTTGACTAGGTTGTAGGGTGCTAATCAACTCGCTTATCCTGAGTTTGGTGCTCATCGCTGTGTCGAGTGATGTGTTGTATGCCTCCTCGCATGTCGCCCTGCGTCTACTCGCTTGTTGAGTTCCTCCAAGTACAGCTTGAGACTGGTCTCAGAGTGGTCCGTTTCCGCTAAGTTCCACCATTTCTCGCAGAATTTTTCTAATTTGTTAATTTCGAAGAAAAATTTTTTGTCCAAAGCCCCGTATTCCTCTTCCGACTGGGATTTAGATCGGGTAACGGGTCCTGACTGTCGATTTAGGGTTTTGGGTTGGCCCTTTTTCTCGTCCGCCATATTACAATTTAAATTTGAGTCTAAAATTTACTGAGAATTTAAATGTTTTTTACCACTGTAATTTTACTCAGTTTTTGAAATGCCTTGTACCACTGTGCAATTTGGAGTAGCGGAATTTGCACAAACAAGTGGATATGAGCGGCTTTTGTGTTGAGGGTGGAAAATTACTTGTCTTAGCGCTTCTAAGTACAAGTGTGTGGGTATGTATGTAAATATGTATATGGCGTGGAGAGATAAGAAAAAGAGTGGGTGAAGTTATAATTGCTTTGCGCTGCAATTATTTTCCTAAGTTGAGTTCTAATTTGTGTATTGAGTGAAGTCTTCGTTTTAAAGTGTGTATTAGGGTAGTTCAAATTTTTTATTTTTTTTTTCTGGGTCACGGAAAAAACCAATTTTTATTGAGTTTTAGTTTTTTGCCTAGAGTTATGGGCGGAGCTTCTTTGTGCAGCAGAGATTAGTGCAAAATTGACTTTTTTTTTTTGGAGATTTTTTGTATGTTGCGAAAAATATATGCAACGGGTTATTTACATATATTTGGGTAGCAACTAATTTTGGGTGAGAGAGTTAATGATGATAATCAATTATATGTATACGAAAGAGTATGAGTTGGGGTATTTATATATGAGGGTGTGAAATATACGTATATATATATATGGGTATAAGTACAGCTTTTTTTTTGGGTACCGCTATGGGATGGCAGAGAAACTTTTGCTTCGATTGCAATTATATTATGTATATACATATGTACGAACTATTGGGTTAAGATTTGACTGTACCTTTATGGATTATATCTAACCAGAGTAGATATGCGGATTTTTGGGGTAACGGAACGGTTTAATATACCGATCGTGGGGCGAGTATGGTTTGCTGTACTTATATATACTAGTGATGTTTTGTACAAGGTGTACTTACTTGGGCATCCTTTTTGTAATACCACCTTTTTGTTGTTTTGTGTTTCTTGGTTCCTGTGGACTTGCTGTTGCTGTTTGTTGATTTTGATGTTTATGGTGTTGGGTGTTGTTGGGGTCGCTTTGTTGTTGGTTGCTTTGGTACCACTTGTGCAGGTCTACTGCTCGTGGTAATACAAAATAAAAATTTAAAAGAAATTCGCCAAATTTTTGTTTTTTTTTGTTTTTTATATATGTACATCCGTATAATCGTGGTGCTTACGGTTGTCACATTAGACCGTGCCTTATTTTAGGAATAAATTCACTCGGGAAAGTAGCTTTTTTTTTTTTCACTCTATTTGTGCGTTGTATTTTTTTTGTTTATTTCACAGATTTTTTTAGCTGAAAAAAAATAAAAAGTAGACGAAAATTATAAATTTTTATTATTAGAATAATTTAAGAAAATAAATTATTCGATCGGTCAAATAGTCCATGAAAAATTTTCTACTGTACAATAACATGACCATAACATCAAAAGCTTTCATATTCTAGCCAAGGACCCGTGGCGCTGCAAAAAACATCGTAACAGATGATGCAGCTTAAAGCCCTAGTCACACATCGCAAGCGACAGATGTCACTGCTGTGTGATCTAAAAGGCAAAGAGATATGTATTCATACATATACAACAAAAAAATAACATCAAAACATACACGTATTAACGAACATAATAGCAATTATCCCACGAAATCAAACAAGCAGTGTTGGTGTAACTAGTATGACACGCTGCGGTTAGAAATTCCTAATTTCTCCTCGGTTCAATGACCACTATAAAGGGAAAAATGAAAAATTTCTAACAACAAATACAAAGCCGTACGTCTAGTTCCTTAAGCAAGAACGAAATTGCAATCACGGTAGCTGGTATTGTTTGGTTGTGAGTTGTTGCTCAGTTTGTTCGTTAATAACAAAAAATAGAATAATTTAAGAAAATAAATTATTCGATCGGTCAAATAGTCCATGAAAAATTTTCTACTGTACAATAACATGACCATAACATCAAAAGCTTTCATATTCTAGCCAAGGACCCGTGGCGCTGCAAAAAACATCGTAACAGATGATGCAGCTTAAAGCCCTAGTCACACATCGCAAGCGACAGATGTCACTGCTGTGTGATCTAAAAGGCAAAGAGATATGTATTCATACATATACAACAAAAAAATAACATCAAAACATACACGTATTAACGAACATAGTAGCAATTATCCCACGAAATCAAACAAGCAGTGTTGGTGTAACTAGTATGACACGCTGCGGTTAGAAATTCCTAATTTCTCCTCGGTTCAATGACCACTATAAAGGGAAAAATGAAAAATTTCTAACAACAAATACAAATCCGTACGTCTAGTTCCTTAAGCAAGAACGAAATTGCAATCACGGTAGCTGGTATTGTTTGGTTGTGAGTTGTTGCTCAGTTTGTTCGTTAATAACAAAAAATAGAATAATTTAAGAAAATAAATTATTCGATCGGTCAAATAGTCCATGAAAAATTTTCTACTGTACAATAACATGACCATAACATCAAAAGCTTTCAAATTTTTAATTTTTTATGAGCGTCCACTTATTATACTCTAAAATTGAGTAACATGGGGTGAAAAACCGAAACTCCTAATTTAAATTTATATTTCCTGTAAAATTTGAAAAATGGCACTTATTACCTTCGCGACTTAAGCCGACGTTGTATGAAAAAACGCATAGAATAATAAATTTAAAAATATATATGTTGAAGAAGGTATATTGATCTAGTTAATTACACAGTGCCACAGCCATTTTACACTTTTGACGCGACCTAGCAGAGATTGTTCATCTGGTCGAGTTATACACGAAACGTCCATTAAAAAGTTTCTAACACCCCCAAAACCTGGTTTTAAGGCCAAAAAACCGTTTTTTCAGTTTCTTCTTAAAAAATAATTCATTATCATTCAAATCTCAACGTTTTTAGACAGAGAATTGTTGGCACTTTCGAAATATATATAGTGTTTTAATCATTTGAAAAAAGTATGATATGTTTTTTAAGCCAGAAGTTGAAATTTTAGGAAATTTCATCCGGTTTTCCGGTTTCGACGTCTTTTTTTGCCACTAATTGACAATGAATGAACATCTTTGGGCATGTGTCATCGAGAGGCATTCACTACTTCATTTTACCAGTTTTTGTTTTTTGAAAAGGACTTCAAGTTTTCAAGATATGCTACATAATCCAAAATATAACATTTTGGTCTCAAGCGCCCTACAGGGGTACTGTGTGTAATAAAGCGGGTCGATTTCAAAATCGCCCAAGTGACCAGGAAAATCGTGTTTTAGGGATAAAAATAAGATACTTTGGCCAAGGAACCATAACTCTTAAACGAGCTCTGATGTCCCGACTTTGTACATTTGGCTTTGAGCGTCAATGTTTTAAAAATCCTACGTTGACCAATTTAGAGTGCCCCAATCGAGTCCAAATGTATCTCCGACCCTCACTTACTTTTGAGGGCCGACCCACCAATGCCAGTGGCACAAATTCGCGAATTTAATAAGGAATATGAAGTTTATATGACTGCATTAATGACCAACCAGATTCGCAATCTAGTGATTGATGAACAAAGTAGAAAATACGATGATTTTTTCATGTAAAGTGCCAAAAATGGTGATTTTTTGTATGGAGAACCCCCTAGGTGGGATTTTAGAGGGTGTTCCACTGGCATGGGTGGGTTGACCCTCCAAAGTTAGTGGGGGTCGGTCATACATTTGGACTCGATTGGGGCACTCTAAATGGGTCAACGCAGGATTTTTAAAATTTTGAAGCTCAAAGTCAAGAGTACAAAGTCGGGACATCAGAATACGTTTTAGGGGTATGCTTCCTTCAACAAAGTATCTTATTTTGATCCCTAAAAACCGATTTTCCTTGTCACTTGGGTGATTTTCAAATCGACCCGCCTTCTTATACATAATACCCCTGTAGGGCCAAAAAATTTGATTTTGGATTATGCTGCATATCTTGAAAACTTAAAGTCCTTTCCAAAAAACAAAAACTGATATAATTAAGTAGTGAATGCCTCTCGATGACACATGCCCAAAGAGGTTCATTCATTGTCAGTTAGTGGCAAAAAAATGACGTCGAAACCGGAAAAACCGAAAAAAATTTCAAAAGTTTCAATTTCTGGCTTAAAAAACATATCATACTTTTTTCAAATGAACAAAACACTATACATATTTCGAAAGTGTCAATAATTCTCTGTAAAAAACCGTTAAGAACTTTAAAATCGGTTGAAAATTAAATTTTTAATGATTTTTTTTTCAACGAAAACTCTAAAAAAAAAACGGTTTTTTGGCCTTGAATCCAGATTTTGGGGGTGTTACAAATCCTCTGAAGGGTGTTTCGTGGATAACTCGACCAGATGAACAATATCTACTAGGTCGCTTCAAAAGTGTATTCAATTTTTTTTTGTAGCACTGTGTTATGTATTAAGGTTTAAGACAAAAAAGAAAATTACATAAAAAGTAAATGAAATCCTATAATGGCCAACTTTCGCTTCTTCTTCTGTATCAGAGAAAAAAATCACAATTATATCAACAGTCCTCTACTGTTAATACCAAACATGGTTGAATTGACGGAAATCTGGACAAGTAAAGAGATTTATGGCTTGATTTGACGAAAAATCCATTTAGTTTAACAAACGTCCGATTCTCTTCATTCAACAGTCCCGTCCTGTTAAATATTGCCAATAATTACAGTTGATATAATTGCCGATTTGTTAATTTGCACGATGTGTCGTTTCAACTGTTGAATGTATATGTCGATCCAACAGACCCAATACTCTTGATTACACTGGTTTACAACCAAAATGCACCAGAGACGCCATAGTGAAATTCCTATGTAAAATCACCTCCTAATTCCGAAAATCAAGGTTATTTTTACTTGAATGGTACCGTTTTTGAGATATTTACGATTTACCGTTATTTCAAAAAACAAAAAAGATGGCTCCACTTAATCGTGTATATCTCAAGAACAAACTGAGCTCTTCCAAAACGGTTTGAAAAATTTGAAAGCTAATAAAATTTACTATAATCAGTACATACAACACTTTTTGCTAGGTCCTCCAGATTCAAACATATTGAACAATCATTACGGATTTTTTTAATTTTTTTTGTAAAAATATAAAAAAATTTGTACTTTGCGAGGAAGCATCTCGAAAACTTTTTGTTTTTTAGCAGATATTTCCCCCCCCCCCCCCTCTAAGCTCTGTTTTATTACAAAAAAAAAACAAGCTATCAGTGAACAAAATCGATGAACTAATACAAAAGTTATAAGCATTCAAGTAAATATATCCATTTAATGCTTGAGTACCCTACTGGTACATATGTGTTAGTATTCGTATATCAGTTAGTTAGCAGGTAGATTTTCGAAAAGTTATTAGATACAAAAAGCTGTTAGTGTCGTTTTCTCAAACCTAGGTACATTTCAAACAAGAGCATATTTTTGAGGCAGGTAGTGTTTTCTTTGTAGAACTAGGGAACCTTTTTCTTTAGGTAGGCTTGAATTTTTACTGGATCTAAGTATAAATAAGAGTACATGCGCCTTGTTCCTTCATAATATCTGCAAGGCTCGCCGGATACTGTTCAGTTTATAATTGCAGTTTATAACCCGTCATTTACTTAAAAATAAAAAATGAATAAAACGGCGCGAGAGTTTGAGTGTACAAATGATCCAGATATGTTCTGTTTCATCTGCGGTAAATTTATTGTTAAAAGTATGAGACGTGTGTTTTCAAATCCTTTGAAAGTTACATACTATAAGTGTTTTGGAATTGAGCCTAAAAACCATGGACACCGAATACTGTGTGCACCACATGCCGAGTCGAATTGATTTCTTCGGAAACCGGAACAAAAAGTTACGTTGTAAAAATTAGGAATTTGTTCCCTTTTAATGCATAGCTGACTAATTTCTGAAACTATCTATTTAGGCGGTGTGTGAAATTACACCAATGAAGTGGAGGGAACCAACTTTCCATTCAACGGACTGCTATATTTGTACTACAAAAGTACTTGGGGTTGGAAAGTCCAGAAAAGTAACCTATGCGAGCGTATCTACAGTGTCATTACCAGAACTAATTTCAACAGAAGCGACATTGCCAGAATCAAATTTAACTTTAGTTCCGGCTCCAGTTTCATTGTCAACAGTAGTATCTGATTACGCGGCATCATGTTGTACTGAATTTCAAACGGAAAACGAAAGAAATTCTTTGTCACAAGCACAACTCAATGATTGGATAAGGGATTTGGAATTGTCAAAGGAAAAGGCCGAACTACACGCCTCTCGAATGCAACAATTTAAATTTGTTTCATCCGATGTTAAGGTAACATATTATAGAACTCGTCACGAAGAATTTTCCAAGTACTAAACGAAGGAGGACAGTGTTTGTTACTGCAAAGACATTGCTGGTCTATTCAAACAATTTGGTGAACCATATGATTCAAAAGAGTGGCGATTGTTCATAGACGGCTATAAATTGAGTTTAAAGGCCGTATTATTGCATATTGGCAACCAAAAGCCATCTATCCCGATCGCGCATGCAGTAAATACGAAGGAAACATATGAGATAATGCAAAAATTGCTCAAGTTAATCAAATAAGAAGAACATGATTGGAAAATATGTGCCGATCTTGAAGTCGTTGGAATGCTATGTGGTCTACAAAGTGGATACACAAAAAACTGTTGCTTTCTATGCAAAGGGGATAGCCGAGCTCGTCAAGACCACTACATCATAAAGGATTGGCTATGATGGGCGACTACTGTTGGTTTCTCATAAGAGAAACCGATCCTAATCTAAATAAGCGTCAAAACAAGACACATAACTTTTTCAATTATAAAATAAGATCATAGAGTTAAGACAGAACCATATGTACATATGCTATTATTTGTAGGGTACTTAAGTATTAAATGGATATATTTACTTGAATGCTTATAACTTTTGTATTAGTTCATCGATTTTGTTCACTGATAGCTTGTTTTTTTTTTGTAATAAAACAGAGCTTAGAGGGGGGGGGGGGAATATCTGCTAAAAAACAAAAAGTTTTCGAGATGCTTCCTCGCAAAGTACAATTTTTTTTATATTTTTACAAAAAAAATTTAAAAAATCCGTAATGATTGTTCACTATGTTTGAATCTGCAGGAATGCCAGTTGTGTTGCCAACTAGTACTGTTGAATGAACATATTTGGTTATTCTGAACAGATTTAACAGTTAATTCAACAGCGAAGGAACTGTCACTGTACAATTTTTACTGTCAAAGTACAATTTTTTTTATATTTTTACAAAAAAAATTTAAAAAATCCGTAATGATTGTTCACTATGTTTGAATCTGCAGAAATGCCAGTTGTGTTGCCAACTAGTACTGTTGAATGAACATGTTTGGTTATTCTGAACAGATTTAACAGTTAATTCAACAGCGAAGGAACTGTCACTTGAAAAACAACAAACTTCTGCAGTGAATCCAAAAGGGAAGATACTGTCATAGAACAAAGCTGCAATTCGACGCCATCAAGCATAAGTACGCGATGGCCTGATAGTTAACATCTCCGTTCAGCAGTCAAAGCAGGGTGAGCTCGATTCTCGGTGGAGGCAACAAAATAATATTGACTTCACCGAGAATCGAACTCAGAATACCTAAACAACAAAATTTTCTTTTAAAACAACAGCTTAACTGTTAACTTAAATTTTTTTCTTTTCTTTTAACTTTCATGATACGTCAAATTCTGGAGAAAGCCCATGATAAAAGAATCGATACACACCATCTCTTTGTCGATTTCAAAGCCGCTTTTGACAGCGCAAAAAGGAGTTGCCTGTATGCCACCATGTCTGAATTGACTTTCCTGCAAAACTTATACGGCTTTGCCAAATGACGTTTAGCAATACCAACAGCTCCGTCAGAATCGGGAAGGACCTATCTGACCCATTCGAAACCAAACGAGGCTTCAGACAGGGCGACTCCCTTTCGTGTGATTTCTTCAAGATAATTCGAGCAGCAGAGCTCAACCGCAATGGTACAATCTATTACAAGAGCGTGCAAGTTCTGGCGTATGCCGATGATATTGATATAATTGGCCTTAACAACCGCGCCGTTAGCGCTGCCTTCTCTGGACTGGATAAGGAAGCGAAAATGTGGGTCTTGCGATCAACGAGGACAAGACGAAGTATTTGCTGTCATCAAAAAAGAATCGGCGCACCTGGGCCTTGGCAGCCATATCACAGTTGATAGTTACAAATTTGAAACTGTGAGGGACTTCGTCTATTTGGGAACCAGTATTAACACCGAAAATAATATCAGTCTAGAAATCCAACTTGCCAACAAGTGCTACTTTGGACTAAGTAGGCTATTGAGAAGTAAAGTCCTCTCTCAAAAAAACAAAGATCACGCTCAATAAGTCTCTCATCATACCTGTCCTGATGTATGGCTCAGATTCATGGACAATTTCAAGAGAAGATGAGATGGCCCTTGGAGTATTTGAGAGAAAAGTTCCCCGTAAGATCTATGTTCCTTCCCGTGATGCCAAGGGCGAGTATCGAAGGAGATTTAACGATGAGCTGTACGCAGATCTGACCATAGTCCAGCGAATTAAAGCCCAAAGGCTCCGCTGGCTGAGTCATGTCATGCGAATGGACAAAGAAGCTCCAGCCCAGAAGGTTTTCCTATCGACACCCGAATTCGGCAGCAGAGGAAGGGAGAGGCCTCGTGAGACTGAAAAACAAGTGAAGGATGACTTGAACTCCCTTGGGGTTCCCAATTGGCGTCAGTTATCGCTAAAAAGGAATAACTGGCGTACTTGATAGGCAACGGGCAAAATCGCTTAGGCGGTTAAGCGCCAATAAATGGAGATAACTGTTAACTTAACAGCATAAACATACAAATCTGGCATACGAACATTCCCGTTTGTTAAGAATTAACAGATGAAAGTCCAAGTGGACAGAAATTTTGTAAATTCTACAGTAAAATCTGGCAAATAAACTGTCACGGTGGTTAAAACTTCACAGAAAACTGTTGAAACAACGAATTAATTACAGTCGATTGGACAGAAATTTGTTATATTAAACAGTAAAACTGTTCAAATTTTATGGTTTTTGCCTGTGAAATCTGTTGTTTTAACCTGCAATCCACTTCATTTTACTGTATTTTTTCTCTGAGTATAGTAATTTCACAGTAGCTCACCATGATTCATTAATCCGCTGTGTACACATGTGTACTCGCACAAATGTTAAGCATGCTATGAATGCTGTGTTATTAGGGGTTGGAATCATTGGCTGTGTGAATGCCCATGAGCTCTTGTGTATTTTGTGTGTTAACTCGCTTTGTTTCATACACAACGACCCCTCACACTATTGAAGTGAGTGCAGTGAATGCATTCATAAGTATGTTTTTGTGCATTCATGCAGAACACTAGTAGTTACCCATTGGTACCGATTTTTTGTAATTCGCTCCATAGATACCAACTCCCGGTTTATCATCTTCCAGCTTCGATCCATCCGTATACCAAATCTCCGAATCAGATTCAGAATATGGGTTCCCTGTATCCCAGAGCACTCGGTCTACGATTAAGACTTCAAAGTTTCGCATGATTCTGAGCGTTGAAGTTATTGCATCACTTACTTGCAATATAGGACTATATACATATACAATTCTTGACTATCTTCACTTGTCCTGTCATATTTCCAATTTTTAGATCGGAAATGTTTTGAATGTTTGAATGGCTTAATGCAGCAAGTGTGGCCTCTTTCTCTATCAGAATGCGGAAAGAAGGCAGGGCACGTTCTCATTACACCTTACTTAGGGGCCTATTGTCGTTCGCGAGTCGCTTGAGTTGTTCAAGTCGCCTGGCTCAAAAGATTATGGATAGCGAACATACCCGTTCGCCTAAATCATATTGTTTCCAGTTTTGAAAACAAAAAGCGACAAACGTCAATTGTCAATAATTATATTAAATTAAAGAAATTGGAATTCACATTTGGTTGAAACGCAAAAATTAACCGGAAAAAACTGCATGGTTTTTTAGGACAATTGCAAAGTGAGTGAAGCCAACTAGCTGAGGCTAATGGAGTCATAGACAAAGAGATGGAATAAACTCCAGCGGTGGGCTATGCTGTTGCTTGGTGAATTTAACAGTACTCTTAACCGGATATCAGGTTAGGTTCGGTTCAGGCCGCAGAGGCACACCTAGGCCAGTATTAAAAGGCCCGTTGTGATACCACCAACACTACGAAAGTCAGTTCCGGGACCCTGCCATAAGGAAAATCCCGGTATTAACGGAATTCTCCACATAGCAGAATCCCGGGACTGACGTTCCTATACCGACACCGTTACTCCTCCTCGAACCATTTAGATGACTTGATGAAGGCCATCAGGTCCCTTATGTCTAGCTCTGTGACCAGGCGTAGGCTGACCAGGAAGGGAACTCCCAAAAAGCGCATTCTCGCGCCACTTAAAGCCGGGCAGTTGTATATAAGGTGCTCCACCGTTTCCTCCTCCTCATCATCCTTACAACTCCTACAGCATCGTCGGTAGGGCACACCTAGTCTTTCTGCGTGCCTACCAATGAGGCAGTGCCCAGTTAATACGCCTATTAATATGGAGATTTCTCTTCTCCTTAGGGCATAAATTTGTCTTGATTTTTTATGATCCCATTTCGGCCAGGTTTCTTTGGATATCCGGCATCCTGGAGATTGCAGCCATCTTTCGTTGACTTGGCGGAGTGTGTACTCCTTCAGCATAACCTTGCATGTAGCAAAAGGCATACCTAAGCGCTCTTTATCCCGAAGAACATGCTTGGTCGTGCCCTGCCTCGCAAGTTCGTCTGCCCTACAATTTCCCTCAATGTCCCTATGCCCCGGGACCCATGTGAGGTTCACGCGATTCTGTTGGGCCATCTCTTGTAGAGATCGACGACAGCTGAGCGTCAGTTCAGAGTTGAACGAATAAGAGCCAAGGGATTTGATGGCCGCCTGGCTGTCGCTGAATATAAAAATGTCCTGTCCGATAGTGTGTTGGCCTATCCAAGCCGCGGCGTCCATGATTGCTGAAACTTCAGGCTGGAAGACACTGCAGTGATCAGGTAGTCTGAAGGAGAGCTCAAGGTTCAGATCCTTTGAATAAACCCCTCCCCAAACTCTGCCGTCTAACTTCTAGAGATCAGTATAAATGGAAGTGCCGCCATGAGTGGCGGGACTCCGATCCGTGCTCTCCCAATCTTCCCTGCTGGGAATGATGATTTTAAAACCGCTATCTCCGACTGTTGTGGCCGCACAACGATCTGTACTCAGCGGAAGAAAGCTATAGGATCCCAAAATACAGGCATGTCCAGTAGTGCTTGCGCCCCAGCCGGACGTTTCCCTTAGACGCAGAGCCGGTGCTGCTGCTACCCGGTGCCCTTCCAGATCGAGTGGCAAAATGCCAAGAATGGCCTGGAGTGCTTCATTGGGCGTTGTTCTTAACGCACCGCTTATACAGATCATCCCAGATCTGTGTACTTTACCTAGCAGCTTAAGGTTCGTTGCCTTGTTCGTTGCCTTGCAGGCCACCATACCACAACTCCATAGAGCATGATTGGTCGAATGATTGCAGTGTAGATCCATTTGCATATTTTGGGGCTGAGCCCCCATTTCTCTCCAATGGCTCTTTTGCAGCCAAGTTCAGGTGCACGTCAGTCAGTTTTGGTAGTATTAGCGGTGGTATCTTATAGCGGTTGGTGAAGAGAACCAGTTCTACTTTTCCCGGGTTGATGCTCAGTCCGCAGCGCGAGCACCATGAGGAAACCTCTCGCAGTGCTACTTGCATCAAGTCGCACAGGGTTTGTGGGAATTTGCCCCTATATACTATAGCTAAGTCGTCTGCATATGCCACTACCTTCCCGCCCCCGCAGCTTGTGTCTCGCAGCATCGAGTGGACAGTGAGGTTCCATAGAAGCGGGGAGAGAACACCACCCTGAGGCGTTCCCCTTGTGACATAGCGTGATAAGTCAACCGAGCCCAGTGATGAAACTATTCGTCTACCCTTTAGTAATTGATCAATAAGTCCAATAAGAGACCAGGGGGGTCACTCTGTATTGCGATGCGAAAGCAAATGCTATTAGCAAGTTGTCAAATCACATACATTTTTTTTGAAATCCGAAAGAAATTTCTTTCGAATCGCAATACAGAGTAAACCCCCTGCTTATGCCCAGACTTGTTAAAGCGGTGTTTATAGCATCAGGGCTTATGTTGTTGAAGGGTCCTTCAATATCTAAATAGGCCGAAAGACAGTACTCCTTCTCATACAGCGATTTTTCAATAGCAGAAACTAAGCTGTGAAGCGCAGTTTCTGTAGACTTCCCTTTGGTGTATGCATGCTGATAGCTACAGAACAGGTAGTCATTTATTATCCTATCGAAGATTTTGAGCACAAAGGATGAGAGACTGATTGGCCTGTAGTCCTTGGGCTCGTAATGAGACGCCTTCCCCGCCTTAGGAATAAACACTACCGTGGAACTTCTCCAGGAGCACGGAATGTAGCTAAGAGAAAGGCAGGCTGTATAGAGAAATACCAGCCATTTGGCTGATGTCTCCAGCGTGTTTATGAGTTGTGCGGGAATAATCCCGTCTGGCCCGGCAGCCTTGATCCTCCGTGATGTATACAGCCAGGTTTGTTGTAGGTGCTACGGGTTCCTCACACAAGTTCCCTGGGAAGTGCGTATTCAAGAGAAGCTCTAGGGTTTCCCTCTCCGTGCTGGTCCAGGATCCGTCAGGTTTGCGCAAATAGCTTGTGGCTGTTTGAGTTTTTGAAAGCACTCGTCTAAGTCTCGCTGTATCGTCGACATTTTCGACCCCAGTGCAGAAATTTCTCCACGATACTCTCTTCGCCTGCCTCAGAGCTTTTGTGTAGGCCCTGAGTTTAACTTTATATTCGAGCCATTGAGTCTCCGTGCCAAGGCTCTTGGCCTTATTAAATTGTGTCCTACATGATTTTCGGAGCGAGTCCAGGTCGTAGGACCACCAATGCGGCCTATGTTTACCGCGTGGTTTTGGCACTGGGCAAGCCTGCTCTAGGGCATTCGAGAGCGCCGTTGTAAAGTTCTTTACCAGATCCTCCAACTTCCCTACTGATGAGGGGACTTGTGGGGGTAGTGCTGGTAAGTCCCTAGATAGTATTTCATTGTGTAGCTGCCAGTTAGTGTTACGTGGGTTGCGTTTCATAACCGGCTGCTCAACGGAAAAGTCTAGAACTAATTCTACGTACCGGTGGTCGGAGAATAAGTGCTCATCGAGAACGCGCCATTTTTTGACCCACTCATAAGCGCCTTCGCTGCAAATAGTGAGATCTATGACTTCTCTACGGGTTTTAGTAATAAAAGTAGGTTCGTTACCCACGTTGCAAACTTCCAGGTTAGGTTCAAGTGGCTGCCGCAGAGGCACACTTAGGCCAGTTTTGAAAGGCCCGTTGTGATACCACCAATACAAGGAAAGTCAGTCCCGGGACCCAGTCAAATGGAAAGTCCCTGAGTTGTTGGGATTTTCCACATAGCAGAATCCCGGGACTGAAACTCCTAAACCGACACCGTTACTCCTCCTCGAACCACTTAGATGACTTTATGAAGGCCATCAAGTCCTTTATGTCCAGTTCCGCGATCTGGCTTAGGCTATCCAGGAACGGAACTCCCAAAAAGCGCGTTCTCGCGCCGCTTAAAGCCGGACAGTTGCAGATGAGGTGTTCCACTGTTTCCTCCTCCTCATCATCTTTGCAACTCCTGCAGCATCGTCGGTAGGGCACACTTAGCCTTTCTGCATGCCTACCAATGAGGCAGTGACCTGTTAATACCCCTATCAATATGCAGATTTCCCTCCTAGTTAGGGCATAAATGCGTCTAGACCTTTTGAGATCCCATTTTGGCCAGGTTTGTTTCGATATCCGACACCCTGGGGATTGCAGCCATCTTTCGTTGGCTTGACGGAGTGTGTGCTCCTTCAGCGTTAGTTTGCATGTGGCAAACGGCATACCTAAGTTCTCTTTATCCTGAAGAACCTGCTTGGTCGTGCCCTGCCTGGCAAGCTCGTCTGCCTTACAGTTTCCCTCAATGTCCCTATGTCCCGGGACCCATATGAGGTTTACGCGGTTCTGTTGGGCCATCTCCTGAAGAGATCGACGACAGCTGAGCGTCAGTTCAGAGTTGAACGTGTATGAGCCAAGGGATTTGATGGCCGCTTGGCTATCGCTGAAAATAGCGATATCTTCTCCGATAACACGTTTGCTTAACCAGCCAACGGCGTCTAGGATTGCCGAGACTTCCGCCTGGAAGACGCTACAATGATCAGGTAACCTGAAGGAGAGCTCAAGGTCCAAATCCCTTGAATAAACCCCTCCTCCAACTCTGCCGTCCAACTTCGAGCCGTCGGTGTATATGGAAGTGCCACTATTTGTTTCGGGACACCAATCCGTCCTCTCCCAGTCTTCTCTGCTGGGAATGTTTATTTTGAAACAGCTATCACCGACTGTAGTGGTCGCACAACGATCTATGCTTAGAGGGAGAAAGCTGTAAGATTCCAGAATACTGGAGTGTCCAATAGTAACCGCACCCCAACTGGAGGTTTCTCTTAGGCGCAGAGCTGATGCCGCTGCTGACCGAAACCCTTCCAGATCAAGTGGCAAAATGCCCAGAATGACCTGGAGCTTAGCGCACCGCTTATACAGATCATATTGGATCTATGGACTTTCCGCAACAGATTCAGGTATGTTGCCTTGCTCAGCGCAGGCCACCATACGACGACTCCATATAGCATGATTGGACGAATGATGGCCGTGTAGATCCAACTGCGGTTTCTGTTGATTTACCCTTGGCGTATGCATGCTGATAGCTAGAGATTAGGTTGCTATCAATAGTCGTTGAGAGGTAGTCGCTTAGTATCCTCTCAAAGGTTTTGAGTACAAAGGACGAGAGACTGATCGGTCTGTAGTCTTTTGGCTCGTAGTGGGATGCCTTCCCAGCCTTAGGGATAAACGCTACCGTGGCGCTCGTCTAAGTCTCGCTGTGTCGTCGACCTTTTCGACGCCAGTACAGAAATTTCTCCACGAAGTTCTCTTCGCCTGTCTCAGAGCTTTTTTGTAGGCCCTAAGTTTAGCTTTATATTCGTGCCAATGAGGCTCAGAGCCGAGGCTCTTGGCCTTGTTAAATTGTTTCCGGCATGATTTGCGGAACGAGTCCAAATCGTAGGACCACCAATGTGGCCTGTGTTTACCGCGTGGTTTTGGCACTTGACAAGCCTGTCCTAGAGCATTTGAGAGCGCCGATGTAAATGTAGTAACAAGATCCTCCAGCTCCTCTACTGATGAGGGGGCTTGTGAGGGCAGTACTGGGAGGTCACTGTCTAATATTTCATTGTGTAACTGCCAATTTGTGTTACGTGGATTGCTCTTAATGATTGGTTGTTCTACAATAAAGTCTAAAACCATTTCTATGTAACGGTGGTCGGAGAATGAATGTTCTTCCAGAACCCGCCATTTTCTGACCCACTCATAAGCGCCTTCACTACAGATAGTGAGGTCTATGACGTCCCTACGGGTCTTAGTGATAAAAGTAGGCTCATTACCCACGTTGCAAATTACGAGGTTGGTTGTTAAGAGGTAATCAAACAGAGACTCGCCCCTGGCATTGATATCTGAACTCCCCCATTGGACATGGTGAGCATTAGCGTCCGCTCCAATAATAAGATTACCCGTGCAGAAATTTGACACCAGGTCTTTCACCTCCGTTTGTTGTGGGTGTTCTTCGGCGTCGTAGGGCATATAGACCGACGCCACCGTCAGGCGGGTGCTGTCGACCGTTAGACTGATAGCGGTAATATCAACATTGGTGCAGTTAGGTAGGAGAAAGGAGTTCAACTCAGACTTGACCAAAATACACATTCGGACTTTGCTCTCCTCGCTGGCTCGAATGAGCTTGAAGCCCTTAGTCCCCAATCCGCAGATTCTCGAGCTATTGACCCAGGGTTCTTGGATGAGGACCACATCCACGTCGCCTTTAGAAAGATGACTACTTGAAGCAGCCGAAGCCACTTTATATTTGTGCAGATTAGTCTGAAGCACCACCAACATGAGAGCGCACAGACTTCCCTGCCGTCCCCATGTCGTCGAGGTTTGCCCCATCCCGGAGGTGGCCTATCAACGACGAGTTGTTCCGATTAACTGCCCGATATGGCGTTGCAGGAGTCCTGCTACCTGTAGCGTTAGATGTTAATCGCTCAGCGTTGGCTGCTACCACTGTGACGTCGAGGACTTCCTCGTCCTGTAGGCTGTCCTCCATCTCCGAGTTGTTCACAGCACTATCGGCAAGGGACGTGGCGGATAACATGCTTTCCGCATCGGAATCCTCCGCTTCCTCTTCTGGTAATTCGTTTTCCGGTTCCCCCGGAGCAGCCGAGAAGGCAGCGCGCTGAGCATCACCACGATATACGTGGATAACGATCTGGCCCACGCTGTAGTGTACTAGGCCATTGCACCTTTTGAGGGGCTCGATTGACTCTTTATTCATGGTGAACACCACCTGTCTGTCGGGCCCCACCGCATCCCCGACCAGATTGACACTCCAGTCATGCGTTGGGAGGGACGGATTCATTAGCCGTAGCATCCCGAGAATTCTGTCGCGTTCGTCAGGGATGGCCGGAATTCACGCCCTTGCCCTTGGACGAGCTGGAATGTCCTTCCAGTCGACGACCTCTATCTTTGCGCCCTTGTAGACTTCACCCAGTTTAGCAGCTGCTGCCTTATACAGTGCTACGGTTTTCGCATCCTCGCATGCGAGTAATTTGATCTAACCCTGGTGCCAACCCGCATCCGTTACTCGCGCCGAACTACCCGTAAACTCCGGAGCAACGTTGAGAAGAATGTTGCCGAGTTCATTTCACACGTAACGCCACCGGACCTTGGGGATGGCCAGACGGTCATTGCCTCGGTCAAGGACGCCTATAAGGATCCTGTCCTTGGTTACCTCAGCAAAGCGTAGTTTGCCCGCTCCAGAGGTATTCTGATGCCGCTTGGGAGGGGGATTTAACTCCAGGTCCGATCTCTGGCGCTTGAAAGGGTTAACTTTTAACCTCTTTGGCACGTAAGAATTTTGGAAATCCGGTATCACAGCTTTCGCTAGCTCTACCGATTTACTGGAATTCGGCGACAGCGACTCCTGCGGTACCCCTTCACACCTCTTCAGGATCTTTGCGGCCAATCTTTTCTCGTGGTATGTGAAGCGGCGGGGAGATGTCTCCCGGAAGTGCGGACCCGTAGTTGCCATCGCGGTCGCTCCCCTTGCCGAAATCTCAGTTGCAGCTTCCTTCCCCTTCGAAACTCCGAGGCCAGGTCGTGAGACCGCTGCCACAGACGTAAAGATACTGGTTTTCATATCAGAGGTTGATGGGAGTTTAGCATCCGCCGTTGTCCGCTTAGCTGCGTTGGCAACCGCACTGGTGCTAGCTCCCATCAAGTCAATCTTACTCGATAGAGGGTTGGTTGACCGACTCGTAGTTGCCATCGCTGTCGATCCCCCCTTGATTGTGGAACGGAGGTTGTCCTCCGGCGTTGTTGTTGCTTTCTCGCCTGCTCCTCCATAGCTCTCCTTTGCTGAGGAGTAAAATTTGGCGTTGTTTGTTTTTTTTGGGGTTTTTCGTTTTTATTTGCGTTATTTGAGTTCATCTAGTTCGTACGACCCATCGCCGGACAAGGCCAGCTTAGGGTCAAGGGAAGAGTAGGGGAAAATGTGTCGTCCGCCGCGGCAGAGCCCCGTACCGCGGTAAGGCCATGCTTACTCTCTGAGGCGACCCGGTATCAGAGAGGCTCCGTTCAAATACAGCCACGATTTGCCTCCCGGCTGCAAACGTCCAATGGGCACGTGGTCGCATAACACCCTGGATTGGGAGGGGGAAGGTCTTTGTCGTCGCGCCAGAGAGGCTAGGCTGCTCTCGTGATGAAGTGCCGTACGGAGCTATGATCACAAGGGCAGCGTAGCCCTGTAGCTATCGACTTAAGCCCTCGTACCGCGGCAAGGTATCCACCCTTTACGAGGTAGTTGTTAACAAATAGTCAAACAACGACTCTCCTCTAGCATTGATATCGGAGCTTCCCCACTGGACGTGATGAGCATTGGCGTCAGTTCCGATAATAAGATGACCCATGGAAAAATTTGCCACCAGGTCTTTTACCTCCCCCGTGGCGGAGGTTCTTCGGCGTCGTAGGGCATATAGACCGACGCATCGTCAGACTGGTACTGTCGACTGTTAAACTGGCAGCTGTAACGTCACCATTGGTATAGTTGGGCAAGAGAAAGGCATTCAGCTCAGACTTAACCAAAATACAGGCTCTAACCCTGCCCCCCTCGCTGGCTCGAATAAGCTTAAAACCCTTAGTCCCCAAACCGCAGATCCTTGAGCTGTTGACTCAGGGTTCTTGGATGAGGACCACATCTACGTCGCCTTTAGAGAGACGACCGATTAAAGCAGCCGAGGCTGCTTTAGATTTGTGCAGGTTTATCTGAATCACCACCAACATGAGAGCGCTCAGACTTCCCTGCCACCGACGTATCGTCGAGTTCCACCTCGTCTGGAGGCTTATCTTTCAACGACGATTTGTTCAGACCACGGTTTGGCGTGGCAGAGATTCTACTAACTGTGGCAGTGTCAACATTTGTTACGGCGAGCCCGGGTAGTAGCGGGGTTGCTCGCACGTAATATAATGAAAAGAGAAAGAAGAAGAAATGGCAGTGAGTGAATAAATAATAAAACACTGTATTTCAACTATAGATACAATATAACAAGTGACTTTCTTTATTGAGTAGAATGTACAACCTTAATTATTGGAGAATTAAGGCGTACAAGTAATATTGTATGAAAATGGATAAATAATATTTTATTTTATTGGAATTCTACTTTTGGATATTGGTCTTACCTGGAGTGGCTGCTGGTGAAGTGCTTCGTGATCGACAACAAAGTGAAAGAGCCTTCAGATAAACCGTAGCTCTGTACCGCCGCCGAATGGGTAAGAGCTGTTATCGGGCGAAAAGATAAAAAAAGTCGCGCGAGCAGATACTAGTATCTATTACGAGGGGCGACCGATATATTTAGACCGATGGTCTAAACGTGCCGGCCCCCCTTGCGATAAGCAACATTAAAAGAAAAAAAAAATGGGAATCACCAGCAACCAATCCAAACTAAATATTTAAAATGAAACTATAACTATGTGTCTTCCTCCTGAGCCTTTGCTCTTCCCGTAGCTGCCGGTGGACACCTGTGGAGGACGAGAAAGAATAGTTAGTACATTAACGTGGTTTTTGCCTAGTTCATTGCACCTTTAGTGGAAAAGTTGTCGACAAAATGGCGGGTCGATTTACTGAGGCCCTATTGTGGGTAGGCCCCAGATATAGTCAGGCCGAATATAGTGGCCTGGGCCAGTAGCCCGTTGATGGTGGATGATGGGGTGCCCTGCAGCATAAGGCTGGCGTAGACGTCGGCGCCCAAAGTCAGGCGTACTGGTGACGACCGGAAAAAGTCGGGGTCAGCCAGCTTCATAAATTGAAACGGCGCGGCAACGGTGGCGTCTATATGTGAAGCTGGGTTCGTGCGATGGTAGTTTGCGACGACAGTGGCTTGTGTCGTGACCCTTCTTGCCACCCCATACTCTCCTCTCAAGACGAGTGTGCACCTGATCGGCCGAGTCCCCCCAAATCGCTCTAAGCCGAGCTTGGCAGCGAGCTCGCTGTCAATGACCGATGTGGGTGAACACGAGTCGATCAGGGCACGTACAACGTGTAGTTTGCCGCCGGATTCGATGCACACTGAAGCAGTAGGGGAAATGGCTACAAACGACCTCAAAATAATGCTCTCGGTGGCCGCTCTGCCCGACCGGAAAGTGGCAGGCAGATCCCTGGCGGACTATGGTGGTGTCGCTGACAGCTGTGTGGGCCGGGTAAGGTGCCGTCCGACCCGCTGTAAGGCGAGATGAGCGGAAAGGACGCGTTTCCGCGTCACCGCGTCTTACCGCAGTGGAACGGCGAGATGGTCGGAAAGGACGCGTTTCCGAGCCACCGGGATTCACCTTACCGGGCCTTTGCTGTGGTCGGAAAGTACGTGTTTCCGAGCCACGCTCTCCTCTGCTCTCCCCGTGGACTGTATCGCGGCTTCTCCACAGCTCGTGTCGTAGTAGCGGTCGGAAAGAACGTGTTTCCGAGCCGCCGAGCTGTGGAGAGCGTATCGGTGGTGACCTGGCCGCCTCCTCTTCCTCTTCTGCTTCGGCTACCTGCTCTGCCCAGGATTTGGTGGTTTCGGTGATGGCGATCGACAACGCGCCATCGGAGATCTCTCCATCATCGAGTGTGTCCACGTTAGGACCGACTTGGTCAGAGGTGCGGACGGCTGCGTCATCGATGTGCAGCGTCGTATGGTGTTTCTCGTCACACCGGTAGCAGCGGTCCTTGCTCGGACATGTTCCAGGACCGTGGAATGGCGATAGGCAGTTGGAGCAGTACTTGTGGATAAGTACTACCCGTAACCGCTCTTCAACCGCCATCCCACGGTATTTTTGGCAAAATCGGATGCCGTGGTTATTACCGCATAACCGACAAGGAATGGTGAAAGGCCGAGACCTTTGTTCGGTTTTTACACGTGTTGCGGTGTAGCGAGTCATGCTAAAATGATAGTAAACCCATTAGTACCTGTGGGTGGCTTGTCCTTATAGTTGGGTGGCTTGTGTACCTAATCCCGTATCTTTAGTTTTTTGTATGAATTTTTACTACTTTGGGCAATTTTTCGCTTAATTTGGCAAATTTTTTGCGGTGTAAATGTTCTATTACCCTTCATTTACCAAATTGGGTGCGGTGTAAATGTATTATTACCCTTCAGTGAATTCTGGGTAGGTTTGGATATTTACCCTCATCTGGCAGGACCATTCGGATTCTGCCCCATTTTTTTAAGAGTCAAAATGAAAGATCAGGTTTACGTTAACCTGCTAATGGCGAAAACAAGAGTAGCCCCAGTGAAGACCATCTCCTTACCCCGATTGGAGCTGTGTGAAGCGGTTCTGTTGGCCGAGACTTTGGAATCCGTCATCGAAAATCTGAATTTAGGCACATTCAAAATTCACCTTTGGACGGACTCAACCATCGTCCTAGCATGGATCCGAAAACCACCGTGTTCGTGGTCAACGTTCGTGGCGCACAGTCACAAAAATTGTGGAAAAGGTAGGAAATCAAGCCTGGCGACACGTGGATTCCGCATCAAACCCAGCATATCTGGCCAGCAGAGGACTATCAGCGCGGGATCTAGTCGACAACGTTCTGTGGTGGCAGGGACCGTCTTGGCTACAAGAAGACAAGAATAAATGGCCAGCCCAAGAAAAAAAGTATGGTACAAACATCGAGGCAAAGAGAGTACAAATTCACGCAACTACGCAAACAAACAATAAAGAGGACATTCTCGATAGATTTTCCGATTTTTCAAGAGCTTTGAGGGTCATATCATATATTATGAGGTTCTCTCAAAGAACGAGTTCCAAAACAAAATCCACTTTTAAAGCGGAGTCACACCTCATTTCGCCCGACGAAATTAAGGCTACGACTCAACGTCTTATATCCATCTACCAACAGAAACATTATTCTGAAGAATTAGGGAATTTAAAATCCGGGAAACCTATTGGGACAAAAAGCGAAGTCCTGCCTCTCAACCCCTTCATCGATAGCTGTAACATCTTGCGGGTGGGCGGCCGTCTGTCTGCATCCCTTGATCTGCCTTATAACGAACGTCACCCAATTATCCTCCCTTACGCGTGTCATTTCACCCGTCTTCTGGTCCAGTTTGTCCACAAGATCTCCCTACACGGAGAAAACCAAGTAATGCTGCGGCTTATCCGCACGCAATACTGGGTTCCAAAGGTGAAAAACATTATTAGATCTATTATCCACAACTGTAAGGTCTGTACCATCTTTCGACACCGAGTACAGACCCAATTAATGGGGGACCTTCCTTCCGCACGCACTACCTTTTCCCGGGCATTTACTAACACCGGGGTAGATTTCGCCGGACCCTTTGACATCAAGTCCTACAGCGGCAGAGGATGTCGCATGTCAAAGGGCTACGTTTGCCTGTTCGTATGCTTTACGACCAAGGCAATTCATCTAGAGGCCACCAGTGACCTCAGTACCGCCTCGTTCCTGGCAGCCTTCGACAGGTTTGTTGCCAGACGAGGATGTCCAAAAAACATCCATTCCGATAATGGAACGAACTTCGTCGGTGCCTCTCGAGCTCTCCGATCAGAGTTCAAGGCTTTTCTAGCGGACGCCCGCAACCAGACCCTTTCCAACTATTGCCACCAAACCCTGACCTGGCACTTTATACCAGCTGGGGCCCCTCATATGGGTGGACTCTGGGAAGCGGGGGTAAAAAGTTTCAAAAACCACTTTAAAAAGATCGCCTCCGATCATAAATTTACTCGCGAGGAATTTAGCACCCTACTATGTCGCATCGAGTCATGTCCCAACTCGCGACCACTAACGCCATCGTCCAACGAACCGTCGAACTTGGAGCCACTTACCCCAGGACATTTTCTGGTTGGAGGACATCTATTATTCCTGTGTTCATTTATATGATAATATAATTAAAAAAAATGAATGAAATTGTACTAAAATTCAAATAAAGAAATATTCGAAATTCAATCATAAAAATGTTATTTGGGTCAAATCTAAAACACAAATGCTTAGCAAGGGCGTTCGTATAAGAACTGTAGTAAACTCGTAAATATACGAGATTCGTAAACTTAAGACATAACACGAATACCCCCATTTTGTTTCAATTCGTTATTGAAAAGTTTAAACGTTTTTAGATCAACGAAAAGCTTTTCCATTCCTTGAAATCAAAATCTCAAAATTTTGTTTATTTCGATTGTTTGAGCTAGAATACATTTTTCTATATATTTTTCCATTGTCTGAGCGCGATACATTTTTCCATACAAAGAATGCTAAAAACAAAATACTCAAACTTCGAAATATCAGATAGAAACGAAAATTCTTAATTTTGGTTTGAGAAAATAGAGAACTGTCAAGTTCACTATCACTTCGCTTAGGATACTTTGGCTCTAACTTACTCCATTAAAAAAAAAACGAAAAAAAGGGCTAGAGCAGAAATTTGTGATCTAGATTACTCTGGTTTTTTTTTTTTGAACCTACTCAGGAAACAAAAGATGAGCAACCTAGAGCAAGAAGAGTGTTCGTTAGACACAATTCTGTGAAATATCTCAATCTGGCCTAAGATAGAGCAGCCCAATAAACAAACATACTGTATTCAACACTCACCCGATTCAGCTTGTGCAGGTGAAATGCCTGCCTGAATACACGACCCACCTGGCCAATCGATTTTAAATCATTTTTAAGAGTTATGGCAGCTCCATCTGTGTTTTCGGCGTTTTGTTTTTGCCACATAGGTATATCCTCCACAACTAAAAAAAAAAAAAAAACGAATGGCGGCGATATACCAACAGGTTATCATAACCTCTAACGAGATTTTTAGCCGAGCTTCTCTTTCCAACTTGTGGTGTGTTGCTTTTGAGTTTTTCCTACAAGTTGGCGGGACCTACAGTTTTTTGCCGACTCCGAACGGCACTTGCAAAGCAAATGAATTTTTTGCTGAGAAGCTTCTCATGGCAGAAATACACCCGGAGAGTTTGCCAAACTACTGCCGAGGGGCGACCCCGTTTAGAAAAATCGTTTTTCTAAATAATTTTTGATGTTACTTTTGCCGGGCATCGAACCGCCACGACTTGGTGTAGAAGGCCGAACACTTAACCGCTACACCACGGCGGCCGCCACAACTAAAACCTTTAAAAATAAAATTTTATTAAATCTGTGTTCTCGTCTAAAACCAAAATCAAACAGAACTTACCATTCTTATCCTTGCAATTACGCCCCACATGCTTACGGAGGGCAACAGCCCTTCTGATCATGTGACACACAGCTTCAGAGATGTCGGAATTTTGTTGCCGTTTACAAGGCGTCCCGTACGCCACACCATAACATGCACGACGTACAGCTAATCCTCCAGTCATTTCATAACAGAGTGATTCAGCTTGAGCTGTAACGCAGAGACCACGAGTAGCAACTTTCTCAGCGTGCAGGCTCGAAATTGAAACGTTTTTATAGCATGGCAGTCAACTCACGTATACGGCGGCCCTTTCCATCCAAAACTTCTTGGGCCATGATAATAATTTCAGTGCGTGCAAGTGCAACACTTACTTCAATTCCAGAGGAACCATCCTCGGCCAATTTAAATTTTGATACCCCCGGCGCAATAATTTGCTACCCGCCCAGCGCCATGCCAGTGTTTGGCATACAAAAGAAAAATATTTCCCCTATATGCAGCGGGTTTTTAGGTAAACCTAGTGTTATGGGTTCGAGCTGTATCGATATCCCATAACCCCTGTCCAAAAAAAAAGTTAACTCTTTAAACAAAAATATGCCCCTACACGCAGCTACCCGCCCAGCGCCATGCCAGTGTTTGACATACAAAAGAAAAATATTTCCCCTATATGCAGCGGGTTTTCAGGTAAACCTAGTGTTATGGGTTCGAGCTGTATCGACATCCCATAACCCCTATTCCAAAAAAAGGTCAACTCCTTATCATGGCCCGGGCCATAGCTCTAAATCCTACCATCGTTATTCCGTCCAACTCACCCTGTTGTGCAGCTGTTGTTGTGTAGCAACAATTTTCCTACAAGGCATTATTCTGCAAAAATTCGTATAGCTTTGCGCATGCCACGCAAACTGGTACGAATTTTTGCATTTGGTTTGAGCCAACATTGTCAGCGCCAACAATGAAACATGTAGGATAAAAGTTGTATTGCCCATAAAACCTGCAAAGAAAAGAAAATCAATACAGGGTTGTCAAAAGGTTGTTTCATGTATGCATCCATCGCTGAGCGCCGGCCACCACAGCGAGTGAACATACATGCATATACATGGCTTTTGACGCTGCCGAAACGACACAATATTTCAGCAGCGTGAAATTATACTCACCTCCACGTCCTGGAAAGGGTTCACTGGTCCAAAGTCCGCCGGGTTGTTTTTGAATTTTCTTTCTATTACCCATCTTGACTTGAGTTCTTGTTCTTGAATTTCAGCTATTTTGGATATACAGCTCCGCAATGACAATACAAAAATCATTTTGGAGCATTTCAAGTAACTTGAGAATCTGATTGAATTATTATTTGAGTGATATTGCTTGTATGGTATGCAAAAAGTTGCATTTGATTGGTTGAGTAAAAAGATAATGAAATTTAGTTGGTCGGTTCAGTAACGCGATGTACTTGTAATACAACAACGGCTTCCTCAACTTTGGCCTCCACTAAAGTTTCTGAAAAGAAATGAAAAAATATTAATACAAAAAGGGAATTAAGCAAATTTCACAAATTCTTTAACTTACCTCGTGTAAAATTTCCAGCATAAATTTCCTTTCATTGATGGCGCCGATTTTGCGCTGCCACACTCATTTTCTTTTGGTACCAACTAGAGTTACCAGATGCGATGGTACTCACTACTGAACTAAAGGCCCTATTACACGAAGTGTTTTGCCGGCCGAGTCGAGCCGTTTTGGAAAAACACGTAAATTCACGAACAATAAGACTATTTCAAGAGAATTTGGGAACAAGGTGGCGTATACAATGCCAAAATTTCAGAACCCAAAAGCTTGAAGAAAACAAAACTTTTTTAATATTTCAGTCAAAATTATAACGAATCAAGAAACTTCCGACAGGTTCTACATTCACAGTCGTGATACGTACGATACCACCTAACATTCCCTAAAATCATTTTGATAAGCGCGGCCGAAGGCGTCCCACATCCGTCCTTTGAGCTATATCCCAGAATTGTAGCTAACTTATTAGCAGTTGACCCATAAAGTATACAATACCAATAAAATATTATATCGTGGCAAATACCCATTCTGGCAGTTACTACCTTCACAGTCGTAATCGTACAACAACGTACACCAGTCCCCTAAATTAGGTTCCCCAAATCGTGACACGGTATGGGAAATGTCACCACAAGGACGGGGTGAACGGTGTAAATGTACTATTAGCAGCTGCCGTGGAGCATCTGCCTGGGCCTTAACATCGCAAGAGTACTAGTCGCCATCGGCGAGATGTGACAGCACAGACTGTTGAGGGAGCATGTCAGCTGTTCGGGCTCTGATTGGTGAGACTTGAGGGTGGGTAATGTTAGCTGGTGATCAACGACAGCGCGATCAGCTGGTCATATAATCACCACGTAGACCAAAGCTCGCTATGCGAAAAATTAAGTTTTTTTAGCAAAATATCTAGACCACACCATTACTAATTGCTCAAATGTTACGGCGAGCCCGGGTAGTAGCGGGGTTGCTCGCACGTAATAAAATGAAAAGAGAAAGAAGAAGAAATGGCAGCGAGTGAATAAATAATAAAACACTGTATTTCAACTATAGATACAATATAACAAGTAACTTTCTTTATTGAGTAGAATGTACAACCTTAATTATTGGAGAATTAAGGCGTACAAGTAATATTGTATGAAAATGGATAAATAATATTTTATTTTATTGGAATTCTACTTTTGGATATTGGTCTTACCTGGAGTGGCTGCTGGTGAAGTGCTTCGTGATCGACAACAATGTGAAAGAGCCTTCAGATAAACCGTAGCTCTGTACCGCCGCCGAATGCCTACTTTCGAAGGATTCGAAGGGGTAAGAGCTGTTATCGGGCGAAAAGATAAAAAAAAGTCGCGCGAGCAGATACTAGTATCTATTATGAGGGGCGACCGATATATTTAGACCGATGGTCTAAACAACATTCGTGCGCTCAGGAACAGCTGCTATCACTGTGACGTTGAGGTCTTCCCCGTCCAGCAAGCTGTCTCCCATCTCCGAGTTGTTCACTGCTCCTTCGCCATTTGACGTGGCATATACCATACTTTCCGAGTCGGACATCTCCGACTCCCCTTCCGGCACTGCGATGTCCGAGTCCTCCGGTGCAGCCGAAATAGCAGCGCGCTGTGCATCGCCGCGGTTTACGTGGATCACGATCTGACCCATGCCGTAGTGCACTCGTCCATTGCACCGTTTAAGGGGCTCGAGTACCTCCTTATTCAAGGTGAAGACCACTTGCCTATCAGGCCCTACCGCATCCTCGACCAGATTGACACTCCAGTCCTGCGTCGGGAGAGACGGGATCATGATCCTCAGCATCCTGAGAATTCTCTCAGGTTCAGCAGGGATAGCAGGAATCCACGCTCTTGCCATTGGCCGAGCCGGGATATCCTTCCAGTCGACAACCTCGATTCTTGCCCCTTGCTAGATCTCACCTAGTCTTGCAGCTGCTGCCTTGTACAGTGCAACAGTTTCTGCATCCTCGCAAACGAATACCTTGAATCGGCCCTGGCGCCATCCCGCATCAGAACCCATCGGAGTGGCACCCGGAGACTCATCCATAATGTCGAGAAGGGCATTACCGATAGCGTTCCGGACGTACCGCCGCTGGTCCCTAGGGATGGCCCAGCTTTCATTACCTCGGTCAATGACGCCTATGAGGATCCTATCCTTAGTCACTTCAGCAAAGCTGAGTTTACCCATTACGGGGGCGTGTTGCTGACGCTTTTAATCCACGTCCGATCTCTGGCATTTGAAGGGATTTCCAGAGCGACTGGGAGATGTCTTTTGGGGTAAATTTCGACCCGTAGTTGCCATCGCGGTCGTTCCCTTATTTGGATCTCTGGGGCCAGGTCGTGAGACCACTGCCACAGATGTTAATGAAGGTGGTTTCGGTACCGGCACTTACTAGGGTTTTAGCATCAGCCGTTGTTGGCTTCACCGTGTTTGTACCGGTACTTACTTTGGGGATTGCACCCTTATTATCCAGAGCTAATCGACTCGTAGTTGCAATCGCTGTCGATCTCTCGGCTGATAAAGAAATGGAGTTTGTCCTCCGACGTTGCGTTCTCGCTTGCTCCAGCATTTTCCTCCTCTGCTGTGCAGTAGTAGTAGTTTTTGTTACTATTTTTCATCTTGTTCGTACGACACTCGCCGGGCAAGGCCAGTTTAGGGTCAAAGGAAGAGTAAGGGGAATGTATATAGTTACTCTCCGAGGCGGCCCGGTATCAGAGAGGCTCCGTTCGATTACAGCCACGATTTGCCTCCCGGTTGCAAACGTCCAAGGGGCACGTGGTCGCATAACACCCTGGATTGGGAGGGGGAAGATCTTAGTCGTCGCGCCAGAGAGGCTTGGCTTCTCTCGTGATGTAGTACCGGCGGCGCTATGATCACAAGGCAGCGTAGCCCTGTGGCTATCGACTTAAGCCCTCGTACCGCGGCAAGGTGGCCACCCTTCACGAGGGATATCAACTTATATTACAAGTTGCAGCAAAATATACGCTGGAGTGAGGAAAACGAAAGGGCTCTCCCCGAATTTGACTAAGAAATTCTCATAAGCGTTTTTAAACCTGGAGCAAACTCCTGTAAAAATGACTACGGCGACCTGGTGGCAGATGTTCAGAGGAGGGATCACTTATCTGTCCTTCTAAACGACGAGGTACGAATAGCTATATCACGGCTAAAAAACAATATAGCGGCGGGTGCTGATGGCCTGCCCGCTGAGCTATTCAAATGCGGCGGCGAGGAGCTGGTAAGGTGCATGCAGAATATGGTCGGATAAATGCATGCCTGAAGATTGGAATCTAAGTGTTATCTGTCCAATCCATAAGAAGGGTGATCCCGCAAACTGCGCCAACTATCGTGGAATCAGCCTTTTGAGTATCGCATATAAGGTCCTATCAAGCGTATTGTGCGAAAGACTGAAGCCTGACGTAAACCGACTGATTGGACCTTATCAGTGTGGCTTCAGACCTGGTAAATCTACCATCGACCAGATTTTTACAATACGCCAAATCTTGGAAAAACCCCGTGAGAAAAGAATCGACACACACCATCTCTTTGTTGATTTTAAAGCCGCCTTTGACAGCACGCAAAGGAGTTGCCTATATGCCGCTATGTCTTATTTTGGTTTCCCAGCAAAACTTATACGGCTGTGCAAAATGACGCTGAGCAACACCACCAGCTCGGTCAGAATTGGGAAGGACCTCTCCGAGCCGTTCGAAACTAAGCGACTAAGGGCGACCCCCTATCGTGTGATTTCTTTAATTTGTTGTTGGAGAAAATAATTCAAGCTGCAGAACTTAATCGCGCTGGAACAATATATTACAAGAGCGTACAACTGTTGGCGTATGCCGACGACATCGACATCATTGGCCTCAACAACCGCGCCGTAACTTCTGCGTACTCCAAATTAGAAAAAGATGCGGAAAAAATGGTTTTGCTGGTGAACGAAGGTAAAACGAAGTACCTGCTGGCATCATGCAAAGAGTCAGCGCATTCGCGTCTTGGCAACCACGCCACTGTTGGCAGCAATAATTTCGAATTGGTTGTCTTGGACAATGTGTTCGATATTGAAGTCATTGCAGTTAAAGTTTCAATGCCTGGTTACCGCTTATTTATCTCCTGCTCGTACATACCGCCTCAATCGAATCTCCTTGTATATAATCGGCATAACTCCGTTATTAGAAGTTTGTATCGTCAGTTGAGATATACAGATCGCCTTTTGGTGCTTGGTGATTTTAATTTGCCCTTAGTCAGTTGGGTCGGCACAACCGACCCGATTTTTAAACTGTTTGAACTATCTCTTGAATCTGCGGCGTTCCCTACAATTTGGAAGCAATCTTTTATTATACTACTAACTAATTTCGGCGATATACCAACAGGTTATCATAACCTCTAACGAGATTTTTAACCGAGCTTCTCTTTCCAACTTGTGGTGTGTTGCTTTTGAGTTTTCCTACAAGTTGACGGAACCTACAGTTTTTTGCCGACTCCGAACGGAACTTGCAAAGCAAGTGAATTTGTTGCTGAGAAGCTTGTCATGGCAGAAATACACCCGGAGTGTTTGCCAAACTACTGGCGAGGGGCGACCCCGTTTAGAAAAATAATTTTTCTAAATAATTTTTGATGTTACTTTTGCCGGGCATCGAACCGCCACGACTTGGTGTAGAAGGCCGAACACTTAACCGCTACACCACGGCGGCCGCCAACCCTTACATAAAAATGGTAGTAAGTCAAATATTGAAAACTATCCATCCGTATACCGAATCTCCGAATCAGATTCAGAATATGGGTTCCCTGTGTCCCAGAGCACTCGGTCTACGATTAAGGCTTCAAAGTTTCGCATGATTCTGAGCGTTGAAGTTATTGCATCACTTACTTGCAATATAGGACTATATACATATACAATTCTTGACTATCTTCACTTGTCCTGTCATATTTCCAATTTTTAGATCGGAAATGTTTTGAAGTCTGAATGCAGCAAGTGTGGCCTCTTTCTCTATCAGAATGGGGAAAGAAGGCAGGGCACGTTCTCATTACACCTTACTTAGGGGCCTATTGCCGTTCGCGAATCGGTTGAGTTGTTCAAGTCGCCTGGCTCGAAAGATTATGGATAGCGAACATACCCGTTCGCCTAAATCATATTGTTTCCAGTTTTGAAAACAGAAAGCGACAAACGTCAATTGTCAATAATTATATTAAATTAAAGAAATTGGAATTCACATTTGGTTGAAACGCAAAAATTAACCGGAAAAAACTGCATAGTTTTTTAGGACAATTGCAAAGTGGGTGAAGCCAACTAGCTGAGGTTAATGGAGTCATAGACAAAGAGATGGAATAAACTCCAGCGGTGGGCTATGCTGTTGCTTGGCGAATTTAACAGTACTCTTAGCCGAATATAAACTTATATTACAAGTTTCAGCAAAATATACGCTGGAGTGAGGAAAACGAAAGGGCTCTCCCCGAATTTGACGAAGAAAATCTCATAAGCGTTTTTAAACCTGGAGCAAACTCCTGTAAAAATTACTACGGCGACCTAGTGGCAGATGTTCAGAGGAGGGATCACTTATCTGTCCTTCTAAACGGAGGAACAGAGCAACAATCCAGAGAAGAGGACGAAGCCGACCCCACAATCGAAGCCGATGGAATCGAAGTTAAGCAACCCGAATGTAACGAGGTACGAATAGCTATATCACGGCTAAAAAACAATAAAGCGGCGGGTGCTGATGGCCTGCCCGTTGAGCTATTCAAATGCGGCGGCGAGGAGCTGGTAAGGTGCATGCAGAATATGGTCGGACAAATGCATGCCTGAAGATTGGAATCTGAGTGTTATCTGTCCAATCCATAAGAAGGGTGATCCCGCAAACTTCGCCAACTATCGTGGAATCAGCCTTTTGAGTATCGCATATAAGGTCCTATCAAGCGTATTGTGCGAAAGACTGAAGCCTGACGTAAACCGACTGATTGGACCTTATCAGTGTGGCTTCAGACCTGGTAAATCTACCATCGACCAGATTTTTACAATACGCCAAATCTTGGAAAACCCCCGTGAGAAAAGAATCGACACACACCATCTCATTGTTGATTTTAAAGCCGCCTTTGACAGCACGCAAAGGAGTTGCCTATATGCCGCTATGTCTTATTTTGGTTTCCCAGCAAAACTTATACGGCTGTGCAAAATGACGCTGAGCAACACCACCAGCTCGGTCAGAATTGGGAAGGACCTCTCCGAGGCGCTCGAAACTAAGCGACTAAGGGCGACCCCCTATCGTGTGATTTCTTTAATTTGTTGTTGGAGAAAATAATTCAAGCTGCAGAACTTAATCGCGCTGGAACAATATATTACAAGAGCGTTCAACTGTTGGCGTATGCCGACGACATCGACATCATTGGCCTCAACAACCGCTCCGTAACTTCTGCGTACTCCAAATTAGAAAAAGACGCGGTAAAAATGGTTTTGCTGGTGAACGAAGGTAAAACGAAGTACCTGCTGGCATCATGCAAAGAGTCAGCGCATTCGCGTCTTGGCAACCACGCCACTGTTGGCAGCAATAATTTCGAATTGGTTGTCTTGGACAATGTGTTCGATATTGAAGTCATTGCAGTTAAAGTTTCAATGCCTGGTTACCGCTTATTTATCTCCTGCTCGTACATACCGCCTCATTCGAATCTCCTTGTATCATTGTGTATAAATACCAAGTGTGAACTCTTCTTTTGACAACACACATTAAAATGTCGGTTTGTTTACATCCTGCACATATTAAAATGTCGCCAGCACCGAATAACAGAAAAGCAATGGCGTTGTTTAACATCCTGCACACATCAACATGGCGGTCTCCTATCTTTTACCTAATGGTAGAAAGAGATGGGAAGATGGAAAGAAGTGAGACAAAAAAGGAAATTAAAAGCATCATGTCTATGATATCACACTTGTTATTAACCACAATCTCAAACAGGTGTTAAACTCATTTAGGAATTTTGACGTCTATGTAGAAGTGTTTACACTTGGTATTGATACACAATGCTTTGTATATAATCGGCATAACTCCGTTATTAGAAGTTTGTATGGTCAGTTGAGGTATACAGATCGCCTTTTGGTGCTTGGTGATTTTAATTTGCCCTTAGTGTTGGGTCGGCACAACCGACCCGATTTTTAAACTGTTTGAACTATCTCTTGAATCTGCGGCGTTCCCTACAATTTGGAAGCAATCTTTTATTATACTACTAGCTAATTTCGGCGATATACCAACAGGTTATCATAACCTCTACCGAGATTTTTAACCGAGCTTCTCTTTCCAACTTGTGGTGTGTTGCTTTTGAGTTTTCCTACAAGTTGACGGAGCCTACAGTTTTTTGCCGACTCCGAACGGCACTTGCAAGTGAATTTTTTGCTGAGAAGCTTGTCATGGCAGAAATACACCCGGAGAGTTTGCCAAACTACTGCCGAGGGGCGACCCCGTTTAGAAAAATTATTTTTCTAAATAATTTTTGATGTTACTTTTGCTGGGCATCGAACCGCCACGACTTGGTGTAGAAGGCCGAACACTTAACCGCTACACCACGGCGGCCGCCAACCCTTACATAAAAAAGTTAGTAAGTCAAATATTGAAAACTATAGGGGCATAGCTAAGCTCTCAGCTATTCCTAAAGCTTTTGAACAAATAATCACACGTCAATTGCAATATGAGTGTAGTTCTTTACTATCGCCGTGTCAACATGGCTTTATACCCCGACGATCAACCTCAACTAACTTGCTTGAGGTTACCTCTCTTGTTATAGATGGGTATTTGAAAGGTAACCAAACGGATGTGGTCTACACCGATTTCATCAAAGCTTTCGACTCTGTCAACCATGCACTTTTAATTCATAAACATGAATATTTGGGTTTTCCAAATCAATTATTAATATGGCTTACTAATTATTTTACACACAGAACTCAACAGGTGTTGTTTAAAAATACTCTGTCTACCTCCATTGACGTAACTTCCGGTGTCCCTCAGGATAGTCATTTAGGTCCCTTGCTTTTTACCCTGTTCATTAATGACCTACCCCAAACCATCGCTCATTCCCGAATACTTATGTATGCGGATGATGTAAAACTTTGTTTCACATATTCGCCCACGGTACCTTCTCGTGGGGATCTCTTTCAAGGCGATTTGGAGTCATTTCGCCGCTGGTGTTCAATTAATTTATTAATACTGAATAGCTCGAAATGCAAGTTAATAACTTTTCATCGAGTAAAGCCGGTTTTGGTAACCTACCTACTAAACGGCACTCTTCTGGAACGTATATCTGTTGTAACTGATCTAGGTGTTCTTTTTTACCCTAAACTTAGTTTTAATTTGCACATCTCATCTATAGCTAATAAAGCCAAGGGTGTGCTAACTAACTAACTAACTAATGGCGGCGAAATACCAACAGGTTATCATAACCTCTAACGAGATTTTTAGCCGAGCTTCTCTTTCCAACTTGTGGTGTGTTGCTTTTGCGTTTTCCTACAAGTTGGCGGGACCTACAGTTTTTTGCCGACTCCGAACGGCACTTGCAAAGCAAATGAATTTTTTGCTGAGAAGCTTCTCATGGCAGAAATACACCCGGAGAGTTTGCCAAACTACTGCCGAGGGGCGACCCCGTTTAGAAAAATTCTAATTTTTGATGTTACTTTTGTCGGGCATCGAACCGCCACGACTTGGTGGAGAAGGCCGAACACTTAACCGCTACACCACGGCGGTCGCCGTGCTTGGTTTTGTTAAAAGATGGGCTAAAGAATTTGATTACCCGTACCTCACGAAAGTTTTTTACGCATCACTGGTTCGCCCAATACTTGAATATTGCTCGTGTGTCTGGTGCCCCGTATATAAAGTTCATATTTTTGATTTTTGCTTTGCGTGGTCTTAATTGGAATCCAAATATTTTCCTCTTAAATTTACTTTCTCTGGAAAGTCGACTGAGTTTTGCTGTTCCTCCTAGGACGTCCAGACACTATGTGCCCTTTCAATCGCCCCTTTGTCGTCAAAACTTTGCAATAAACAGTCCCCTGAATATTTGGTGTTCATACTACAAAGCTGTATCAGCTTTGAATGCTCTTTTGACTCGATACAAAATGCAATACTTGCATGTCTGCAATCTGCTGAGTAATAATATGAACACTTGCACTCATTGTTTGTCAGTATTTCAATAACATCCTTTAACGCTGCGTGGGATCGCGTCCATTCCGCCAGCACCACTAATAATATCCTTAATTATAATAAACAAGTAATTGTTTCTGTTGTGTAATATAACTTGTGATATTAACAGTCGACCGCTTTATGTAGTGTCGAATTTGAATAAATAAAGGAAATGAAATGAAATGAAGGGACTTTGTATACCTGGGAAGCAGCATTAATACCAACAACAATGCAAGCCTGGAAATCCATCGAAGGATAACTCTTGCAAACAAATGCTGGGAAGTAAAGTCCTCTCTCGACAAACAAAGACAAAAACTCTATAAGTCACTCATCGTACCCGTCCTGCTATATGGTGCAGAAGCATGGACACTGAGAGCTTCTGACGAAGCGGCTTTGGGAGTATTCGAGAGAAAAATTCTTCGAAAGATTTATGGACCCCTAAAAGTTGGCGACGGCGACCAAGTGGAGGCAGATCTGAGAACACGCGGTGTCTCCAATTGGCGCCAGTTGGCTAAAAAAGTTAAGTAAGTAAGTAAGTATTCTCATCAGCGTTATTGAAGTTGGCTAAGATGTGGCAATCAGTACTTAATAGTAAAGGAGGGCGTCCTGTTGTTGTATTAAAGGAAAAACAACTTTTTGAAGGTGTTTTTGAGGACGTATGGTATATTTTATACTATTCGAATAGTAGTACATATTCTCAAACTGATACCAAGATAGCCCCAAAACGACCCTACATAACCAAATGATCCCAATATATCCCCAAAAAATCCAGTAAATGATCCCAAAATAACCCTGAAATGACCTCAATATGACCTAAAAATTACGCCAAAAGGATCCAAAAATGACCCCGAAATGACCACAAAATAACTAAACTATATAACCACAAAAATCCTAAAATGATCCCAATATGACCACAAAATTACCCCAAAATATCTCCAAAATTACCATAAAAAAAACACCAAAATATTCCTAAATGACCACAAAATAACCCCAAAATGATCCCAATATAAAGACAAAATGACCACCAAAATATCCCTGAAATTACCCCAAGGTTCCACCAAATGACCCCGAAATGATCCCAAAATCAAATATTTCCTCCTAGTCACCTTCAAATTCTGTTCGCCAGATTTTGACTCTTCCGGCAAACGAATTTTGATCGAGTCACAAACAGTAATCTCTTCCCTGCTAAAGCATGCTGTAGGAAGCTCCAATACACTTACAACATTTTTGAAAACACCTACATTATGACAAATAATGTTCCTCTGTTACTGTCAAACGAAAACAAAATTGACATTTAATTCAATTTTCAAAAATGTTAAAAAATAAAATTTTGCGTCAGTTCAATTTTAAAAAATGTAAAAAATTGATTCGTGTGCTTTTATTTCGCAAATTTTTCGCTCCAGAACCACCTGAGAATTGGCGTCTATAATCTGTTGGTGACCTGGAAGACGACGAGCACTTGAAGGAAAACCATAAATACATTTTAGTGGGAGAAGTTATAGCAACTGAAGCGGCAGTCATGCAATTGGAGCATGGCGTGTTCAAAAACTAGTGGTACACTAATAAAAATAATTGTCATAAATTTGAGGAAACGTACTACTTGGCTTAAAAAAAAATATTTAAAAGAACATTTTTAGTTGCCATAAGTAAATCTATGTACTCATTTCAGTATTAAAGACATTTTTACTAGTTTCAATCAATTTACAAGTTTATTAAGTATAAAACTGTCCTTAGAAACTTTTGCAGTGATATCAAGGCAGGGTTTAACTTAATTTAAAAATATATTTACTTATTTTCGCTGTCGCCGCCAAAAACGTTCTGCCCGCACATTCTGCCACGAGCAAAAAAAAAAGAAATGTATTTATTTTTACAAATATTGATTCAAATTGAGTGGACTGTATTAATTATTTGCTTACAATTATTTAAGTGCTTATGTATATTTCTAAAAAATCATTTAGCGTACACTTATTTCCGTGTTTGTATGTATATTTGCGCTAAACGATGAACAATGAGATACTTATTTATACATTTTTAAATTATGTTATTTTGATTGCTTGTGTGCTTTTTAGCACTTACTACAAGCAGGGATATATTTTTGTTTGACTATAAATGTCACATAGTGAAGTGATTTATATGTAAATATTTGTAATTTTATGTGTGTTTCAGTATACCTATTCATATTTACGTACATATGTATATATTTGTTTATGTACTGTAATTAAAACATGTTTAATGATAATTAAACATCATGCGGCCGGCAAGGACCGTAAGTTTTGTTTATAACAATTTAAGCGAATTGTCTATGTTTTTAAAAATCATGATAAAAATAAAGTTATTCTAATACTTATTAAATTTTTGCTTCCGCCCTTATCCCGAATGATAGTTTTTTATGTGTAACGTTTGCCGTCTTTAATATATTAATATGTCTTTTATGATCGTCTGCCTTGCTATACTTGGTAGTGTGTGATCCTGCTGTAACTGCAGATGATGTTGATGGTTCTAGAATGCTTTGCTGCCAACTATATTCATATCGTGGAAGACTTGCCGCTCCACCACTTCCACTTTGCTTAAATATTCCACCATTATGCGATGGTTTGATCCCATCCATGCCTTGCGTAAATATTTCACTTTTTCTTGGTCTATATTGGTATACGCCAGAATTGGTGATTTGGCTCCGTGATGCCTTTGTATAATATCACCGTATGAGGCCTTCCATATACCACATTGTTGCCTCAATATTTTACCTTTATGTGATATTCCACTATATACTGCAATATCTTCTTTGGTTATCGTTGCTTCATTTTCCCTTTTGTCTTCCGTATTATTGCTGGCTTCTGTGAAGGCCCTGTTGTAACAAAAAAAAAAAAAAAAAACTAATGGCGGCGATATACCTACAGGTTATCATCATAACCTCTAACGAGATTTTTAGCCGAGCTTCTCTTTCCAAATTGTGGTGTGTTGCTTTTTGAGTTTTTCCTACAAGTTGGCGGGACCTACAGTTTTTTGCCGACTCCGAACGGCACTTGCAAAGCAAATGAATTTTTTGCTGAGAAGCTTCTCATGGCAGAAATACACCCGGAGAGTTTGCCAAACTACTGCAGTTTTAATATAATTACCCGTTTTACTCTTGGAAGCCCTTTTTGTTGCTGCAGATGCGCTCTTGGCTGAGGTTGTGCTTGCTTCATAACTTTTTCCAGGACCTTCGGTTCCTTTTCTAGCGATATTGTTAATTTATTTATTTCCATGGATTGCTACTTCCATTCCACTTGATGAAGACTCATATTGCTGATCTTCATCTTGTTGATACATTGTTTCTTTTTACTGTATTTTTATGCTTTTGTGCAACGTCCGACTCGTTGGTATACTCTTCAACAATATTACAATCTGCTGTTTTTGGTATACCATATTCGTGTCAGTATCCTTTCCAAGAGGTATTCTGGCAGTGTGGAATTTTTGGAATTTATCACCAAGATATAATCCTATCGGAGAAATGAAGTGATATTTTGATTTCTCTTCTGGTTTTGGTGCATCTACTAGTGCAGTTTTAAATATTGCAGCATCTAAAATTTTGGTTGCTGCGGCATCTTCACATTTTGCTATTTTTTGTTTATGCTCTCCAGCATTAGTGTCGCATTCACTGACTTCTCCCTCTTCCTCAGTATTCTATCGGGCCTGTTGGGTATATACGGAACTACGTTACCATTTCTATTGATTAGATATGAAGTACAACGTAAGTAGTACATATAGCTATCACATTCATTCATTATATTTCGCATATCTTTGCTTATGTATGAATATTCATCATATTTTTGCTCCAGCAATTTATACTCCTTTTCTAATATTTGCATGTATATTACCTCCCTCTTGAGATTTACTTCGGTTTTAAAAGCATATTCTTCAAATCTACGTATTTGAAATACAAATTGATCGTACAACTCTTGCTTAGTAGGCCCTGTCACCGGCCTAACACCACGTCAGGAAGGAAATCCCAAAAATTAATCTCCATATTTGAAGGTTTAGTCGTATAATTATATCACAATATTTGGTCTTGCCAAGTATATCAAATGCCTAATTAGCATGTACGGCTTTTGTTTTGCCTGTTACATAAATTGTTATTATTTCTCCAAAAGTACTGTTTGAGGAAATTGATTTAGTCGCCTGGTTGCCTTGTTGTGCCTCAACACACAGCTGTTGTTCTTCTTTTGGATGACAATTTATTTTGTTGCGTAAATTCTTCAAGTATTACGGCTTACTTTATTTAAGGCGAGCAGACTTCGTTGTCTCGTCTTACATATATTGGTAATGCTCTCTTTCAGGAGATATACCTTACACACAAAACAAAAAATATTTGGTGTCCAAACTGTTGGCAATGCTCTCTTTCAGGAGATATACACACAAAAAAATATTTGGTGTCCAAACTGTTGGTTTTAGGAGACTTGCTATACCTACACAAAAAAAAAAAAACTTTTCACAAGTTCCACTGTGAGCACCAAAATTAGAGTTAATTTTTCTTTTTCACTTTGATTCACTACACAGTGCCACAACACAAATTTAATTCCAGCTGTTTTGCCGCTAGAACGCATTCTTTAAAGATACATTTAATAAAATGCACTTACTTTGTATTCCACTGTCCCGGCTCTAAGGATCATATGGCCAAAATATAAAATTATTATAGAATTATAATTTTACAATTCTATATGATTTTTGTGTACAATTCTTTGTATTTTAACTGTCAATTCCTTGTAGGGGAAATTGAAGCAGTAAACATTATTCAATCCGGCTCGAAGGACCAAAAATTATTAAATTAATACTGTCAACCCCTTACCACTGGTGAGGGAAGTTGAACAGTTTGTTGAATTTAAAACAAAACCAGCAATTTCAGAGTCCAAAAGAATGAATATGGGGGTTAGTATAAAACTATCCTAAAAATTCAAAATGAGTCAATATTTCCTTATGTGGGGGGAAACGTGAGTAAGAGTGGTGTAATTGCATATACAGAACAAAGGTGATATTAGACGCTGTCAAGCGTAAGTATTCAATAGCTGAGTTTGAAGGCAGTATAACAACTGTAATTTTTTTTTAAGTTTAAGCTTACTTAACTACCATTTAATTATAAGACCTACTTAAAAGTAAATTTAAGTATAACAACTTCTTTCTTTTAAGGCAGTGCGGCCTTGGTGCAATATTGTTCCCTTCATTTACTTGAATTTGTATGGAGGTTTCCTAACTTTTAGAAAATCATTTTTATCAGTGTATTATTATTTTTGAGTCAGAAATTAAAAATCTTTGAGGCTGCTTCCAGGTACATCATGTTTTATGGCGCACAAGTATGGGGTGTGACCCAATTCGACCAAGTAGAGAAACTCTTTAGATTTTTTATAAAAAAACTGATTTTCCTTCCCTCTACTACGCCAAATTACATGCTGCATCTGGAAACAGGTTTACAGCCACTATATTTACATACGCTCCGTCTACACATGCTTTACGAGCAATACGTTGTCTTAGAGTTACTCATGACAGACTACCTCGCATACTGGCGGAGGAGACTGCCAAGTTGGGGATATCTTGGGCAAACGGTTGGAAGGAACTTGCTAACAGAGTTAACCTACCTGTTCATTTCTGTCCAAATATGCAGACACCGGCATATTTGTTTGCATGAAACTCCAGAACAAGCAAAAGTGCTGAGTAGCGATTGTGTCATATTTAAGCTCACGGTCGTCAATAAGTGTGCTGTCGCTAGCGTCAGCATTGCAACCGCTGGTGTCGGCAGTTGCGACAGCTGGCGACCTAGTACGGTAGTCAGCAATTTCACTTATTGACGACCTAGAACGGTAGACTGCTGACTAGTGACCTAGTATTGCAGAAGTCAAGAGCAATGCACTAGTCAGCATAATTGTAAGATCTAATTTGTATATAAGCTAAGAATTTAGAATAAAGATTTGAGAAATGTATGACACGCAAACCAGGTCTGATTCACTCTTTTAAGCGCAACTGCCTCCATCGCCATTTCTCCCATCTCTAGAATAACCAGGTTCAAGTTCCTGACGTTATTGCCCACAAGTCTTGGTGCTACTGCCTTGACTAACCCACCATACAACTAGAGCTCTTGGTGCGACCACCTCGATTTCTATTTATCGGTACGTGGATTGGCACCTAAGCCTCTCCATCCAATTCTTTCATCAGGACGGCAAATCAGCTGCTCCAAACATTTGGTGACCCCTCAATTTACAATACCAAACATTGGGTAACCCAGCCATTTGGTAATCTCGAACACGCAACCACTTGAGCGACAACGCCAGCAGCCTCTGGACACAGTGCCACGAACTTCGGACTCACCCTCAATCTTGCTACTCCACTTGACCAATATCGTCAAATTCTCGGAATCAATTTCGATATGGCCACAATGGATTCATTGACAGCCTCCCAAAGATCAACGGGAGAGCTAATTGAAACAATAATCCGAAACTTCAAAAAGGATTCAGCAGCGAGGAAAACGCCTGAATACTACAAAGAGCGCCTCGAACGCTTAGATATAGCATGGGCCGAATTTGAGGTAACGGACAATAAAATCCGTTGCCTCGCAGATGTGGATCTCAGCCACCAATATTTCACCACCGGATATTACAACAAAATATCCGAGTTGACATCGAAATACAAGGAGGTAATGGAGTCCGGCATGACGGAACCTTCCAAAACTCACACAGAGGGAAAAGAAACGCAGCCTCTTCAAATTCAAACAGAGGAAAAGAAAACGCAAGGTCTTGACAAACCCAAAGCCGGCCCTCAAGTAATGTCCTCGATCAATTCAGCTATCAGAAGGCAAAATGTTATGATCGACTCCTCGCGATGGACCCCACGGCGGCCAACATGAGGCTTAAAGAAAAACTATGGGAACAGATTCAAGAACTGCACTTCTCGATAGGGGAAGGCAGCATTGACCCAACAACGGATGGGTACAACATGGAACCATACACAGCTGTCGAAGCGGTAGCCTATGCAAACTTCAAAATGACGACAAATACGTCAGAGCAAAATGGGGAAATGGTTAAAAACAAAACCATTCATCTTCCGAAAATCACAATCCCCAAATTCAATGGAGAATATTTCAAAGGGATATCGGTTTACGACCTCTTCTCCCAACTGGTAGATAATCAGCCGATTCCCACAGTTCAAAAAATGTTTTACCTAAAATCGAACCTGAGTGGGGAGGCCGAACAGCTAATAGGCCACCTATCAGCCACCGCCGAAAATTACGAAATGGCATGGAAGCTGTTGCAAAACCGATATAACAACAAACGAGTTCTTGTAGCATCCATCATGAACCAACTACTGGAACAACCAGTAATTACGGCTACGTCCACGTCAATAAAAAGGTTACACGATGTAACAAAGGAATGCTTGCATGCATTACAAAACATGGGGATCCCTACATCCACTTGGGACCCTATCTTAATACATATGCTCGTAAAAAAATTGGATCGGGGAACGCACATTTTGTACGAGCGGTCAATTGCAAACCCAAAGGAAGTTCAGGGACTAAACAACTTCCTTGAAACCCGCTTTCAATCAAAGGAAGCAATGGGTCAGAAGGAAAAATTTGTTTCAAAAACATCTACTACCGCCATCGCACCAAAGGAAAGAGAACCCTCCTGCTCAATCTGCCACAATGGAAGTCACCCATTATTCCGGTGCCACGAAATTCAAAGGATGACACCAAATGAACGGCTCAATTATGCCCAAAGACAAAAATTATGCGTAAACTGCCTGAGACCCGGACATTCCTCAAAGGTTTGCAAGTCATGAGCATGCATAAAATGCAACAGGAAACATCATTCACTTTTGCACCTGGAAACTAGCAGAAACTCATCAACGCCAAGCCTGAATCGTGAGGGTGAGCCCAAAACCGGGAGCACATCAGCAGCACCAGCGGAAATGACCAAAAAAAGGACGTCAGAAGCTGCCTCCGCAGCATCCACCTCATCACGAAGTTCTAAAGAAGATTCACTCACCGGGACGGACAAAGGGGGACCGAAGTCATACGTCCTATTGAGCACAGCAGTAGTTATAATCAAAACGGACGCCACAGAAGTTGAATGCCGTGGTTTGGGCTACCACTGAAAACCTCACATGTCAACATAACCGGCATCTTGGCAACTAACACAAAAACACAACATAGAGCGAACGTTGCCTTACATTCCAGAAACACGAGCTTCACAGCACGTATTGAAACGCTCGTCCTCCCTCGCAATTCATTAATACTAAAAAATGGTCACTACCGAGGAATATCCAGTTAGCGGATCCAAACTTCCATCGCCCTGACAAAATAGATCTACTGTTGGGAGCTGAGCACTATCACCAGCTTCTCACCATTGGGCAGATCAAGCTATCCCCGCATCTACCAATAATGCAAAATACTGCACTCGGATGGATTGTGTCTGGCAGACTCAACGAAGGAAGCACAAAAGATGCATCCTGTGGAATGTGCTTGGCGGACGAATCCCTAGAAACCTCTATCTCGAAACTCTGGGAACTGGAAGAGGTAAAAGGCAACAAGAAGTCATTATCTCTGTACGAGGAAAGGTGTGAGGAGCACTTTGCCAGACACACCTCAAAAAATAAGGAAAATTGGTTCATTATGAAAATACCGTTCCATCAGGACACCATGGTCCTGGGGGACTCGCACTCAATAGCGCGCAACAGGTTCCTATCACTAGAACGCCGACTACAGAAAAATCCCCAATTACGAAGGGAGTACGACAAGTTCATGGACGAGTATGAGGCCATGGGGCACATGGCGAAAATATCAGCAGATACGATTACTACGCCAATCTCTTTCATACCTCATCACTGTATACTGAGACCAGAGAGCACAACCACAAAACTCCGCGTGGTATTTGACGCATCGGCGAAAACATCGACCGGTCACTCCTTAAATGACATTATGTACACAGGACCAAAGGTACAAAGCGATCTGATTTCAATATTGCTGCGTTTTAGAATGCCAAGATTCGTGTTCACCACTGATGTGGAAAAAATTTACCGTCAAATCTTAATAGCACCAGAAGATCGGCCGTTTCAACTGATAATTTGGCGAAAGGATGCAAACATACCAATAACATATTATCAGCTAAACACGGTCACATATAGAACTAGGTCAGCACCATATCTAGCTACGAAATGTCTGCAACAAATTGCCACCGAATATGCTTCTCGGTATGCACTGGCCTCTCAATTTCTAAACGACAGCTTTTATGTTGATGACGGCTTAGGCGGAGCAGACAACATATCCACAGCAATGCTCGTACAAGAACAACTAATAAAGGTCTGGCGTTTGTGACTGGGTGTGACATGGGGGGAGGGGGGGTCAAAAACTACCAAAAATCGCGTGACGTCATATATGCACGACCCCAAAGGATAACAAAACGCTCGGTCACGTCAGACCTAGCAAGACTCTTCGACCCATTAGGAATACTGTCTCCAATCGTGGTAACCGCCAAAATACTCATACAAGAGCTATGGGAGCTAAAACTAGATTGGGATCAGGCGCTACCAGCAGAGCTACATACAAGATGGCTCACGTTCAAATCAGATCTTGAAGAGTTAAAAACAATCCAGATCTCAAGGCATATATTTAAGGGAAGACTCCCGGAAACCATACAACTACACATTTTCTCAGATGCACAGAAAAAGCCTATGGAAAGGCCTATATTCGCGCCACGCTGAAAGAAGGCGCCGTCATGACAAGATAATTATGTGCAAAGTCAAGGGTAGCTCCACTGAAAAAACAAACAATACCCCGCTTGGAGTTATGTGCTGCCGCATTAGGGGCCCAGTTGGCAGAAAGAATAGCAGCAGACATTCAATTTAAGGGCGCCATATATTTCTGGACCGATTCCGAAATAGTTTTGGCTTGGGTAAATTCAGACGCAGCACACAACACATTCATCGCCAATCGCATTGCAACAATCAAAGAAACAACTAGAGCAGAACAGTGGCGACATGTTCGATCAAAGGACAATCCAGCCGACATCATGTCTAGAGGAATGTCACCAGAGGCATTTAAAGAGTGTGCACTATGGTTCTGTGGACCATTATATTTGCATGGCAAGGAATCAGTCTGGCCGAAACATTTCAACCCAGCCTCCAACAACCAGAACGATATAGAAGTAAAGGCCAACCACTCAAAATCACTGGTCACATCGGTAGAAGAAACTGAGATGGTTTACAAGGTGAATCACAGCAACTCATTTCACCGGCTGCAACGCATAATCGGTTACGTGCTACGGTTCATTACGCAAGCTAAAAACAAAACTGCAGCACAGCCGTCATCACGAAGCTTAACCACAGCAGAACTGAAGCTAGAACTATTGCACATCGTCAAACAAATACAAGCGGCAGACTTTAAGGAAGAAATCAAGCAATTGAAACATCATAAGGAGCTCCAGCGGCCTAGCAACTTGTCCAACCTCGCACCATTTTTGGATGACAAGGGATTGCTACGGGTTGGAGGGAGACTAGAGGCTTCATCATTGGCATACGTCTCAAAACACCAACTTCTTCTACCGTACAACGATAACATTACAAAATTGATGTTCGAAATGGTACATAAGGAGAACAAACACTGCGGCGCGCAAACGCTGTTGGGAATGATGCGACAACAATTTTGGCCCATAAAAGGAAAAATCATGGCACGAGCAACAGTGCATCGATGCGTCACATGCAGCAAGGCAAAGCCAGAACTACTCAATCAGATCATGGGAAACCTGCCTTCCTCAAGGGTTACACCATCTCGACCATTCATAAACAGCGGTGTAGATTATTGCGGCCTTGTAACAGTGCATTACAAACTTCGTGGAAAAAAGGCCGCACAAGGCTTATATTGCGGTGTTCGTTTGCTTCACCACAAAGGCAGTCCACCTAGAGCTAGTGAGTGACTTAACAGAGTTAAACTCGGTAATACATTCACAAGAGGCACAAGGAAAAATCATCCACGAATGCGAAAAAAGGGGAATCCAATTCAATTTTATCCCCCCAAGAACGCCACACTTTGGTGGACTGTGGGAGGCTGCAGTCAAATCGGCGAAGCATCTGCTGGTAAGAAGCACAGCAAATGCCAGCTTAACTTATGAGGAACTCGAAACCCTGATCATCGAAATCGAGGCGATACTGAATTCTCGCCCGATATCACCGATATTAGATGATCCGAACGACATTGGGGCACTTACTCCAGGGCATTTCCTGATAGGAGAACCACTCACTGTCCCAACCTAAACACGAGTTTTGGAAACGATGGTCCCGGGATTACCTCAACGAGTTACAGTACCGGAACAAAAGGCAAAAACAGACGGCGAACATAGAACCAGGGGACAGAGTGGTACTCAAGGAAGACAACGTCCCAGTGATGAAGTGGCCCTTGGGAAGAATAGTGCAAACGTATAAGGGTCCAGATGAGATAATCAGAATGGCAGATGTCAAAACAGCTTCCGGAGTGCTGAAGTGAGCAATCAGATACCTCGCTTCAATTCCACGGCTTAAAGATGGGGAAACGGAAACCTAACCCTCAGGCAGCCAGTCAAGTCTGGCAAAACGACGAAAAATTACGTCCATGTCAACAATGACAACAGTGATAATAGCTCTGCTGACACTTCCACTTGTGCTTTCGGCAGACATCGAAACCACAGAATTCGACACCAAGATCGGCATCCACTTTGAAGGCATCACCAAGATGGAAGTATCAAGCTCTGAGTGGAAAATAATTTCCTACTACGATCTGCAGCCATAATGGGAAGAAACAGCACGCTTCATCAATGGAACAAAGACATTAAGGGCGAGCAAAACATATAACAGAAGTTCGATATGGTGGATGCACAAATAGTGCAAGTGGCATCATGGATCCGCAAGGAGCAAACGGACAGCTACCAAACAGACCTCTTCAAATTCGGCTGTGCACTGGCCATGCAACTAGCTCTGTTATCCGCCAGACTGCATAGAATTCAGGCAAGAATAATCAATACTTTGACAGATGCGCACCACGGAAAATTCAGTCCAACGTTACTGTCACCATCGCAACTTCGAGCAGAACTAATCCGAGTTCGCAACCATCTACCCACATCGCTACGGTTGCCAGTGGACCAAAACAACCTCTTACAACTTTACAAGATTATGAAGGTGAAGGGCGGAAGAACGGATGATCACGTTATCTTCGAAATATCACTTCCATTATGTGATCCAGAAACCTGGGAAGTACTTAAACCACATCCGATTTCAAGCATAATAAACAGCTCAACGGTTGCCATCACGCCATGCAATGATCTCATTGCAGTCAACGCGCATCGAGACCAATATATAACTAATGGCGGCGATATACCAACAGGTAATCATAACCTCTAACGAGATTTTTAGCCGAGCTTCTCTTTCCAACTTGTGGTGTGTTGCTTTTGAGTTTTTCCTACAAGTTGGCGGGACCTACAATTTTTTGCCGACTCCGAACGGCACTTGCAAAGCAAATGAATTTTTTTTGCTGAGAAGCTTCTCATGGCAGAAATACACCCGGAGAGTTTGCCAAACTACTGCCGAGGGGCGACCCCGTTTTAGAAAAATTCTCTTTCTAAATAATTTTTGATGTTACTTTTGCCGGGCATCGAACCGCCACGACTTGGTGTAGACGGCCGAACACTTAACCGCTACACCACGGCGGCCGCAATATATAACATTGACAGAAAATCAGTGGCGAGAGTGCATCACAATAAAGGAGAACCAGGTGTTATGTTTGAACGTGCAGACCAAATTCACCGCAGACTCAGGCGCTTGTCAATGCGAAATGTCACTGCTCAACAACAATCCAGGGAACACCTGCAAGTTAGCCCCGGTAGAAGACAACGCACCGATAAAACAGCTGATGCACAACAATCTCTGGATGTACGCGTTGAAGTCGCCCACTCGAATCAATGCCGCGTGCGGAGCAAATCATTCCCAGCTAACGTTAAAGGGCTCGGGTATTATAAAAATTGGCCCCGACTGCACACTCAAACAGAAGTCAGTCATAATTCAAGGGCATCAAATATACTCATCTGCAATACACGCATCATACACTGATACCGCAAACCTTAGCAGCATCATGTATCCGGAGAAGACATCATGGAAGATCCTGCACATGCAACCGTACATTGATCAGGTCAGAAACATATCTACCATACAACAAGGTTTATTGCACGAAGTAGGGACGGAGCTACCCCACAAATTTCCCACCTCAAATACCGTCGTGCGACAATTGCGTATGCCGGTCTGATCCTATCAATTGGCATCATAATTGCGATCGTGATAACCTGCATTCGCAAGAAGTGCCGAGCTCCCGTTACATACGCAGTTCCTCAATCATGGCCAGCTGCACGACAAGCACCATTTGCCGCAACAGTGTCGTAAAGGGCCTAGCGCAACATTAGTCGTAGTAAGAATGAATTGTAATTTAAACCTTAGTAATAATAATGAAGTATAATTTAACTTGTAAACAAAATTCTAGTTGATATATGTACGTAGGCAGGTCTCATTAATGTAAACAAAAATGTACCTTACGTAGAACTAAGAATGTAATTTAAAACCCAAGTAAGGGAAATGACGCATATCTAAATTCGTTGAATAAAGTTACGGGCGGGAGCATGTTCATTTCTGTCAAAATATGCAGACACCGGCATATTTGTTTGCATGAAATTCCAGAACAAGCAAAAGTGCTGAGTAGCGATTGCGTCATATTTAAGCTCACGGCCGTCAATAAGTCTGCCGTCGCTAGCGTCAGCATTGCAACCGCTGGTGTCAGCAGTTGCGACAGCTAGCGACATAGTACGGTGGTCAGCAATTTCACTTATTGACGACCTAGAACGGTAGACTGCTGACTAGTGATCTAGTATTGCAGAAGTCAAGAGCAATGCACTAGTCAGCATAATTGTAAGATCTAATTTGTATATAAGCTAAGAGTTTAGAATAAATATTTGAGAAATGTATGACCAGCAAACCAGCTTTGCTTCACTCTTTTAAGCGCAACTGCTTCCATCGCCATTTCTCCCATCTCCAGAATAACCAGGTTCAAATGCCTGACGTTATTGCCCACAAGTTGGGTGCTACTGCCTTGACTAACCCACTATACAACCAGACCTGCATAATAACGTTATTTTTATCAAAAAAAATAAAAAAAATTTTGTTTTCAATTCGTTATTTAAAAGTTTAAACGGTTTTATATCAACGAAAAGCTTTTCATTTCATTGAAACCAAAATCAAAATCTCAAAAATTTTGTTTATTTTGATTGTTTGAGTCAGAGTATATTTTTCCAGACAAAAAATGCTCAAAAAAATACTCAAACTTCGAAATATCAAATGGAAACTAAAATTCTTGATTTTGTTTTTGATGCTAGCAAAATCGAAATTTTTTTAAATATATTTTTTTGATAACGTTACTTTCAAAAAAATTTTGTTTATTTTGTTGTGCAGCCTTGTATACAACCCGAGCTCTTGGTGCGCCCACCTCGAGTTCTATTTATCGGTACGTGGATTGGCACCTAAGCCTCTTCATACAATTATTTCAACAGGACGGCAAATCAGCTGCTCCAAACACTACCTTTCATTACGGAATTCTCAATAGTCAATACTCAGGCTTTCACATCCTCGCTCTTAGATCGCCTTGCTGAGAGTAATACAAATCTTTTCCTAGATATGGCTCACAAGTCTACTTCTCACGATCTTTACCATATGTTAGTGCCCTTAGAGAGTACATATTTCACGGATGATTTCAGTGCCTATGCCGTTAGCTTAATTTTACGAGCTAGGGGAGGCTTGCTAAACCTAAATGCAAGCGCTTACAAAAACATATCGTCTCCACTTTGCACAATGTGCAATTTGCAGATTGCAGAAGACGCTTATCACTTTATTGGATCATGTCCTATATATAACATTATCCGTTTGCTTTATTTTGGGGAAAGAACTTTAGATATGGCGAAGGTCATTGCTATTTTAAATGGATATAATTTCAACTCTCTTGACAAGTTTCTTGCAGACAGCATTAAATTCAGGAACTTGATATTAAACGAATTCTCATAGCTTATAAGTAATTTATTTAACATGCAGTGCGACACGCATCATATTCTTTTATTGTCGCAATTTCTCTATTTTTATTTATTTTATTTATATGTTAAGTCATACGCTGTATTTTGATTTGTTAAAATAAATATATATACTGCTACTACTTATAATTTTTGGGCATTTCCACATATGTACATATGTATTAAATTTTGATATATTATATACATAATTGGAAATAAATACACAACTTTTAAATCGGGTCTGATTTTTTTATATAGGTTTCTTGTTGTTGTTGTAGATTTCTTGTTTTTGTTGTTCAGCTTTGTTTACTCATGCTTGACTGACATCTATGTCACGTATGAGAGAAAAGTACTCGTGAGAGCCTTATGGAGTATCTAATTGAGTTAATTTGGTTTTGTGTTTTTACTAGATGTAGAGAGACGCAAGACCTTACACGTAAACAAATTGTTTATACAGGATTGTAATGTCGCTCTTGAAAACCTGACTGACACTTTGCACTACGGCCTGAAATAAACTTCAATCAGGTACGGCTGATATATGTCTAGTAGGGTTAATTTTTAACATTCGCTTAATTTTGAAGTTTGAGGCGAATGTTACCGGGCTACTCGCAGTCGGTAATACAAACGTCGGCGAGTCGCTCATATTTTTGTTCGACTCGCAAACCGTAATAGGCTTTTTAATTTAGAGAGAGAGAGCTTAGGTTCGCCGTCAAAAAGAAAACTGCAATCCCCATCGATCCCATATTTGCTAAAAAAGTTATTCGGCTTCAAAGGTCAACATTTTTGTTTTTTTTGGACTTTTCTCTTTTTTTCTTTACCGTTTTCTTGTCACGAAGTTCTAGAATATGGCCACGGTAGGTAAGCCTGTCGTAAAAGGCAACTAAAATCCAAAGGGAGAACAATTCAATAAAACCCGTAATCCCGAGTGTGATCCGTACCGTGCTCATGGGATGAATGGCACTACGTTAGTGTGTCTTATACCGATGGCCTCCAGATACCTGGCGCCCTCTGGTTGTAATCAGTCTTACTATCCCAGCCGATCTACTTTCCCTAACACTCATGGGAATTATATGGACGTATTAAACATTAAAAATAACACTACAGTTCATTTTAGAGCTGAACTGCTTTCAATTGATCAGCCCAGTTCTGGCCTTTCGGTCGATACCAAATTAAAAACTGAAATCGCAGGCTTGGCGGAAAACGTAATTGGTTGAAAAGACTCTGGCTAGGGGTTTCAGCTACGAAACCCCTTTAGCAGTTGCCAAACAGCCACAAGGGCCGGCGCAAAGGGTGTCTAACTATCTTGCTATGTCCCAGCTGACCTATTTTCCGCAACACTCGTGGGAATTATATGGATGTATTAAACATGAAAAATAACACTACAGTTCATTGTAGAGCTGTACTGCTTTCAATTGATCAGGCCAGTTCTGGCCTTTCGGTCGATACCAAATCCAAAACTGAAACTTCAGGCATGGCGGAAAACGTAAGCGGTTGAATTGTGCAGCTCGAAAGCATTTGAAAAGACTCCTGGCTAAGGGTTTCAATTACGAAAACCCTTTAGCAGTTGCCAAACAGCCTCAAGGCCGGAACAAAGGGAACCTACCAATAAAAGGTGGCGATCCAACAGTACTACCCCACCATATTACAAGGCAGATACCTCCTCTGTATGGTGAGGCAACCAGAGCCTTAGTAACCGCGACTCATCCTGATGGTGCGGTAGAAAAACAAGTGGAATCTTTTAAAGATGCCCTGACCAATGTTAATCTGGGTATAATCCCCACCAAAGTTTCAATTAAGAAAACCCTTTAGCAGCTGCCAAACAGCCTCAAGGGCCAGTGCAAAGGGAGGCTACCAATAAAAGGTGGCGATCCAACAGTACTACGATATGGTGGATGCACAAATAGTGCAAGTGGCATCATGGATCCGCAAGGAGCAGACGGACAGCTACCAAACAGACCTCTTCAAATTCGGCTGTGCACTGGCCATGCAACTAGCACTGTTATCCGCCAGACTGCATAGAATTCAGGCAAGAATAATCAATACTTTGACAGATGCGCACCACGGAAAAATCAGTCCAACGTTACTGTCACCATCGCAACTTCGAGCAGAACTAATCCGAGTTCGCAACCATCTACCCACATCGCTACGGTTGCCAGTGGACCAAAACAACCTCTTACAACTTTACAAGATTATGAAGGTGAAGGGCGGAAGAACGGATGATCACGTTATCTTCGAAATATCACTTCCATTATGTGATCCAGAAACCTGGGAAGTACTTAAACCACATCCGATTTCAAGCATAATAAACAGCTCAACGGTTGCCATCACGCCATGCAATGATCTCATTGCAGTCAACGCGCATCGAGACCAATATATAACATTGACAGAAAATCAGTGGCGAGAGTGCATTACAATAAAGGAGAACCAGGTGTTATGTTTGAACGTGCAGACAAAATTCACCGCAGACTCAGGCGCTTGTCAATGCGAAATGTCACTGCTCAACAACAATCCAGGGAACACCTGCAAGTTAGCCCCGGTAGAAGACAACGCACCGATAAAACAGCTGACGCACAACAATCTGTGGATGTACGCGTTGAAGTCCCCCACTCGAATCAATGCCGCGTGCGGAGCAAATCATTCCCAGCTAACGTTAAAGGGCTCGGGTATTATAAAAATTGGCCCCGACTGCACACTCAAACAGAAGTCAGTCATAATTCAAGGGCATCAAATATACTCATCTGCAATACACGCATCATACACTGATACCGCAAACCTTAGCAGCATCATGTATCCGGAGAAGACATCATGGAAGATCCTGCACATGCAACCGTACATTGATCAGGTCAGAAGCATATCTACCATACAACAAGGTTTAATGCACGAAATAGGGACGGAGCTACCCTCACAAATTTCCCACCTCAAATACCATCATGCGACAATTGCGTATGCCGCTCTGATCCTATCAATTGGCATCATAATTGCGATCGTGATAACCTGCATTCGCAAGAAGTGCCGAGCTCCCGTTACATGCGCAGTTCCTCAATCATGGCCAGCTGCACGACAAGCACCATTTGCCGTAACAGTGTCGTAAAGGGCCTACCGCAACATTAGTCGTAGTAAGAATGAATTGTAATTTAAACCTTAGTAACAATAATGAAGTATAATTTAACTTGTAAGCAAAATTGTAGTTGATATATGTACGTAGGCAGGTCTCATTAATGTAAACAAAAATGTACCTTACGTAGAACTAAGAATGTAATTTAAAACCCAAGTAAGGGAAATGGCGCATATCTAAATTCGTTGAATAAAGTTACGGGCGGGAGCATGTTCATTTCTGTCAAAATATACAGACACCGGCATATTTGTTTGCATGAAATTCCAGAACAAGCAAAAGTGCTGAGTAGCGATTGCGTCATATTTAAGCTCACGGCCGTCAATAAGTGTGCCGTCGCTAGCGTCAGCATTGCAACCGCTGGTGTCAGCAGTTGGGACAGCTGGCGACCTAGTACGGTGGTCAGCAATTTCACTTATTGACGACCTAGAACGGTAGACTGCTGACTAGTGACCTAGTATTGCAGAAGTCAAGAGCAATGCACTAGTCAGCATAATTGTAAGATCTAATTTGTATATAAGCTAAGAATTTAGAATAAATATTTGAGAAATGTATGACTTTGCTTCACTCTTTTAAGCGCAACTGCTTCCATCGCCATTTCTCCCATCTCCAGAATAACCAGGTTCAAGTGCCTGACGTTATTGCCCACAAGTTGGGTGCTACTGCCTTGACTAACCCACTATACAACCAGGCCTGCATAATAACGTTATTTTTATCAAAAAAAAAAAAAAAAAATTTGTTTTCAATTCGTTATTTAAAAGTTTAAACGGTTTTATATCAACGAAAAGCTTTTCATTTCATTGAAACCAAAATCAAAATCTCAAAAATTTTGTTTATTTTGATTGTTTGAGTCAGAGTATATTTTTCCATACAAAAAATGCTCAAAACAATACTCAAACTTCGAAATATCAAATGGAAACGAAAATTCTTGATTTTGTTTTTGATGCTAGCAAAATCGAAATTTTTTTAAATATTTTTTTTTTTGATAACGTTACTTTCAAAAAAATTTTGTTTATTTTGTTGTGCAGCCTTGTATACAACCCGAGCTCTTGGTGCGACCACCTCGAGTTCTATTTATCGGTACGTGGATTGGCACCTAAGCCTCTTCATCCAATTATTTCAACAGGCAAATCAGCTGCTCCAAACACTACCTTTCATTACGGAATTCTCAATAGCCAATACTCAGGCTTTCACGTCCTCGCTCTTGGATCGCCTTGCTGAGAGTAATACAAATCTTTTCCTAGATATGGCTCAGAAGTCTACTTCTCACGATCTTTACCATATGTTAGTGCCCTTAGAGAGTTCATATTTCACGGATGATTTCAGTGCCTATGCCGTTAGCTTAATTTTACGAGCTAGGGGAGGCTTGCTAAACCTAAATGCAAGAGCTTACAAAAACATATCGTCTCCACTTTGCACAGTGTGCAATTTGCAGATTGCAGAAGACGCTTATCACTTTATTGGATCATGTCCTATATATAACAATATCCGTTTGCTTTATTTTGGGGAAAGAACTTTAGATATGGCGAAGGTTATTGCTATTTTAAATGGATATAATTTCAACTCTCTTGACAAGTTTCTTGCAGACAGCATTAAATTCAGGAACTTGATATTAAACGAATTCTCATAGCTTATAAGTAATTTATTTAACATGCAGTGCGACACGCAACATATTCTTTTATTGTCTCAATTTCTCAATTTTTATTTATTATATTTATATGTAAAGTCATACGCTGTATTTTGATTTGTTAAAATAAATATTAGTATACTACTACTTATTATTTTTGGGCATTTCCACATATGTACATATCAAGGTCTGAAACCGATTAAAATAACGTTCCGATTTCGGTTTCGGTTTTTGCAACGTGTTTCGGTTTCGGTTCCGGTTTCGTTCTTCAAAATTTATTTCGGTTTCGGTTACGGTTTCGTTCCGGTTTCGGTTTCCAAATAAAAACACGAAAAAAAAAATTTACTACTAAAATACTCAACTACCTATGTAGCTACGAAATAGGTCTGAATTTTCATAACTTTTTTCCTGCGGCCATGATGGGATTTCTCCAATATAATAATACATTTATTAACGCTATGCATGGATGAAATTTCTGCAAAACAAATTCCTAAATTTAACTCTACTTTTTTATTAAAAAAATATTAAAATGGAAGCCAAATGAAATGTATAAATCGGTAAAAACATTAAAATTAGTGGCGCTTTCCGAGACAAGCCTGAACATTTCTTTTTCGGATCTCGTAAATTTGTTTCGATCGCTTCATTCAACTATAGTCAAAACGTGGCTCGACAATCTTCCATGAAAACTTTCAGGGTACCTGTTTGTAAAAGGAAGTACCTATGTGCCCACTCACAGAAGTAAGGTATTGAAAAAATTCAAAACCGTTTGGAACCGGTTCCGGCTTTTGAAACGGTTTCGGTTTCGGTCTTTTCCAGATTAAAATAACGGTTACGGTTTCGGTTTCGGTTTCAGTCCTTGGTACATATGTATTAAAATGTGATATATTATATACATAATTGGGAATAAATACACAACGTGTAAATCGGGTCTTATTTTATTTATATATGTTTCTTGTTGTTGTTGTAGATTTCTTGTTTTTGTTGTTCAGCTTTGTTTACTCATGCTTGACTGACATCTATGTCACGTATGAGAGAAAAGTACTCGTGAGAGCCTTATGGAGTATCTAATTGAGTTAATTTGGTTTTGTGTTTTTACTAGATGTAGAGAGACGCAAGACCTTACACGTATACAAATTGTTTATACAGGATTGTAATGTCGCTCTTGAAAACCTGACTGACACTTTGCACTACGGCCTGAAATAAACTTCAATCAGGTACGGCTGATATATGTCTAGTAGGGTTAATTTTTAACATTCGCTTAATTTTGGTGTTTGAGGCGAATGTTACCGGGCTACTCGCAGTCGGTAATACAAACGTCGGCGAGTCGCTCATATTTTTGTTCGACTCGCAAACCGTAATAGGCTCCTTAATTTAGAGAGAGAGAGCTTAGGTTCGCCGCCAAAAAGAAAACTGCAATCCCCATCGATCCCATATTTGCTAAAAAAGTTATTCGGCTTCAAAGGTCAACATTTTTGTTTTTTTGGACTTTTCTCTTTTTTTCTTTACCGTTTTCTTGTCACGAAGTTCTAGAATATGGCCACGGTAGGTAAGCCTGTCGTAAAAGGCAACTAAAATCCAAAGGGAGAACAATTCAATAAAACCCGTAATCCCGAGTGTGATCCGTACCGTGCTCATGGGATGAATGGCACTACGTTAGTGTGTCTTATACCGATGGCCTCCAGATACCTGGCGCCCTCTGGTTGTAATCAGTCTTACTATCTTTCTATGTCCCAGCCGATCTACTTTCCCTAACACTCATGGGAATTATATGGACGTATTAAACATTAAAAATAACACTACAGTTCATTTTAGAGCTGAACTGCTTTCAATTGATCAGCCCAGTTCTGGCCTTTCGGTCGATACCAAATTAAAAACTGAAATCGCAGGCTTGGCGGAAAACGTAATTGGTTGAAAAGACTCTGGCTAGGGGTTTCAGCTACGAAACCCCTTTAGCAGTTGCCAAACAGCCTCAAGGGCCGGCGCAAAGGGTGTCTAACTATCTTGCTATGTCCCAGCTGACCTATTTTCCGCAACACTCGTGGAAATTATATGGATGTATTAAACATGAAAAATAACACTACAGTTCCTTGTAGAGCTGTACTGCTTTCAATTGATCAGGCCAGTTCTGGCCTTTCGGTCGAAACCAAATCAAAAACTGAAACTTCAGGCATGGCGGAAAACGTAAGCGGTTGAATTGTGCAGCTCGAAAGCATTTGAAAAGACTCCTGGCTAAGGGTTTCAATTACGAAAACCCTTTAGCAGTTGCCAAACAGCCTCAAGGCCGGAACAAAGGGAGGCTACCAATAAAAGGTGGCGATCCAACAGTACTACCCCACCATATTACAAGGCAGATACCTCCTCTGTATGGTGAGGCAACCAGAGCCTTAGTAACCGCGACTCATCCTGATGGTGCGGTAGAAAAACAAGTGGAATCTTTTAAAGATGCCCTGACCAATGTTAATCTGGGCATAATCCCCACCAAAGTTTCAATTAAGAAAACCCTTTAGCAGCTGCCAAACAGCCTCAAGGGCCAGTACAAAGGGAGGCTACCAATAAAAGGTGGCGATCCAACAGTACTACCCCACCAAATTACAAGGCAGATACCTCCTCTGGATGGTGAGGCAGCCGGTGCCTTAGTAACCGCGACTCATGCTGATGGTGCGGTAGAAAAATAAGTGGAATCTTTTAAAGATGCCCTGACCAGTGTTAAGCTGGCCATAATTCCACATGATTGGCCTACTACCATCTGGTCTTCTAAACAACTGAATATCATAAGGAAGACCATTCTGAATTAAATCTGGAAACTTCAAGTTGGCGCTATTAGTCCCCGACTTACGGGCTGCATTATTCGCTAAGGATGGCTTTCGGTTGTCTGCGAGTATTCTATTATCGCAAAGTGGATAAAAGACATTGTTCCAATACTAACTCCATGGGAGGAGGCGAAACTGATTGTTTAACTTCTATACTTCGAAGCTTGCTCCTCCACCAAAAGAAGTTACGATTGTGTCTTACGCAGCCGACTGCACGATATTGGCAACAAATGAAGTGTTATATCCCCTCTCTTGTCGAATTCTTCGCCGCTAGGAGCTTAAAATACCTACTGTCGCCCACCTCAAAATCTTTGGAGTGACTTTCGACACCATGCACCCTTTCGTTGCCAATTCAGCTGCAAATGTCTCTAAACTACAGAGCCGAAACAAAATCCTCAAGTCACTAGCCGGCAGTACTTGGGGTAAAGACAAAGAAACGTTGTTGGTAACTTACAAGGCAATTGGTCGGCCGATCCTGAACTATGCGTCGCCGATATGGTCGGCGGGGCTTGCAAACGTTCATTGGAGTCAGCTGCAGGCCTGCCAAAACACAGCACTCAGAACCGCTACGGGGTGCGTCCTTATGTCTCCTATAACTCATTTACACCATTAGGCGGAAATGCTCCCAGTTAAGGAGCACAATGAAATGCTAACAAGCAGTACCTGTTAAATTGCTGCAAACCGCAGCACACCAATAGGCAACTGTTTGAGCTAACTCCGCCTCCTAGGACCGTAAGGACGCATCTACGTAAACATTTTGATGAGATCAGGCACTTTATAACAACGCCGTTTTATCCAGAGGTGCATAAGCGGGCCTTGAAGCATATCCATGACACGTCTGTTGACCACCAGGTCGAGCTCTGTCCAGTGAATGCTGTTTTACATGCCTCAACACCACGCATTTCTGTAGAGGAGCGTCATATTCCTCGAGAGACAAGGGTCACTCTGGCTCAATCACGCTCTGGATATTGTGGCAGGTTAAACTCCTACATATCCAGACTGAACCCTGATGTGCCGAATGTATGTCCGGCATGCGCTTTTCCCCCCACAATATCAATCACTTATTTTCTTGCTCTTCTGAGCCCACTCTTCTAACACCCATCTCCCTTTGGTCCAACCCTATTGAAATAGCTAGTTTCCTAGGACTCCCGTTAGAAGATATTGATGACAATTTAGGCTTAGGCAAAGTACGCGTTGGGAAGGGCTACACCTCGTTACAACAACAACAGCAACAGGCGAAACTGAAGGTAGTCTCGAATGCGGAAGTACACCGTCGTATCATGCATCATCTTTGTCGGATATGTTAAAGAGCACGATTGCCCCTCAAACGAGCATATAGAATTATTTCTCTTCAAACCCCGGCCCTAGACACCAGATACTAGAGAATCCTTAATCGGATAAGTAGGACTACAGTGACGAAAATCGCAATAGCTGTAGATCCGGTGTCAGCGGAAACAATCTGCCACTACAATAATAATATCTATTTTGGGTATGCCAAAGTGAAATTGAGGCTTAAAATCAAACCGTCTCTGCCCCGATGAAGCCGGAAGCCTGATGAAAAGGCTGAATGAACCATGAAACCGTTTTCAGGAATCCAAGGAAAACGAAATGGGACCCTATTTAGCTTTAAGATGGAAGAAAGCGCCAATTGCATACACCAACCAATAACTACCGTGCGAGAGCTCGAGAGAGAGGCTGAACAGCTTCACTCAGATATTACAATAGCTTTCCACGAGAGTTCTCTCCAAGCCAAAAACGTATACGACGGGATGTGCCTTAGTGGAACAAAAAGTTTGAGAATTAAGATGCCCTGCCAGAAGGTTGTTCAATGCAGCCAAAAACACGGGAGACTGGGTTTCCTATAGAAATGCTCTAACTTATAATAAAGAACTGAAGGCGACAAACAAATACAGCGTTATTGCTTTGCGTGACATTCATAACTTTGGCATTACCCATCTTCCGGCCAAGCACTGTCAGTTTCGGCATCCCTCCCCAAATCCTTCGGGGAGTGTTTTTGCTGTTAACGACAACAACAACAGGCGAAGAAAGTTGTCTATGTTAGAGCCGTCCCTAGAAGCATAATTTTTTCAGCGGAAGCAAAATATCTAGGAGTAACATTGCACAAAACTCTCACGTGGAATTATCATTAGGAGGCTACAATAAATAAAGCAACGATGGCCTTTTTGTCTGTACTAGATTTTATGGCAAAACATCGGGTCTATTTCCCAAAATGACGTAATGGTCATTTAATACGGTTGTGAAGCCAATAGTCACCTACGCATCCCTAGTCTGGTTGCCGAAGACTTCACAAAGAACAGTGGCAACTATATTGAGTAAGCTGCATCGGATCGTCTTGACTTGATCAATAGTCCAATATTGCAGTTAAGTTACGCAATAACTCCTACGCTGAGGATCAAGCGAAACTTTGAGGTTTCAATCGTAGATAGAGTGCTCTGGGAAACAGGAAACCCATATGCTGAATCCGATTACGAGATTTGGTACACGGATGGATCGAAGCTGAAATCTATGGACCGAATTATATAAAATTGGTACCAATGGGTAACAACCCAATTATTATTCATGCCGAAATATATGCAATAGAAATCTGTGGCAGAGAATGCCCCCGAAGAGGACTATCCTCTAGATGGATTTACATTATGTCGGATAGTCAGTGCGCCCTACCTGCCTTGCAGTCTTACAATACAACTTCTACGCTATGAGTACGTCGCAATCCTTAATGATTTGGGAGCCAAAACAAAGTTTTGCTAGGTTGGGTCCCAGGGCATGAAGGTAGACTGCGGGCGTTTATATGTGTAACTTTAGATACGACGGATACGTCAAAATAGAATTTCCTCTTAAATTGACGTACGTCACGCAACTGACGTATTGGCGGACTGATTCTGTTTCAGTTATAAGTCGTTTCTGTTTTCAGCTTAAGGCAATCTAAACGGGCAACCTGGAGAGAACACTGTGAAAATATTAAAGATCTCCCTACGGCAGTGCGCCTCGAAAAGGCCCTTGTGAAAGGCCATAGCAACGTCATTGGAAAATTTCAGATGGGAGCTACACCAAGCAGCCGGAAGACACATGCACACTTTTGCTTGCTACTCACTTTCCGGACTGTATACTATGGCTATCAACATTCACATCCCATAGTAGATGATTATCGAACAATTAGTGGAGGAGAAAAGAGACTGGGAACAAAGCTAACCAATGTTAACAAGGTCCGATGGGCATTATCGACTTTCAGTCCTTTCAAATCTCCAGGACCAGATGGGGTCTATCCTTGTCTGTAGAATCGCCTACGAGCCCTAGTCCTGTCAAATTTATATAGAGCATCCCTGCTGTTAGGATATATTCCCAACAGATGATTGAGGTTGTATTTAGACCGAAACCAGGGAAACCGGAAAATCTGCCATCGTCATATCGACCAATAAGCCTCAGTTCCTTTCTCCTAAGGAGAATGGAGAAAATTTTGGATCAGCACATTAGGGAAGTAAACCTAAAGAAACTCCCTCTGTGTAAAAACCAATTTGCGTACCAACCTGGCAAATCTTCGAAGAAGATATCCATTGCCTTACGGAAAAAAATTTGAAATTAAAAACATAGCCCTGTGTGCATTTATCGATATATCCGGAACATTCGATAATACGACGTATCAGACTATTGGGGAAGCTATGATAAGCAAAGACGTAAGCCCAATGATCACTTGCTGGGTGCTGGCCATGCTAAAGCAATGAAAAATCAGCTTCGAACTAGGAGGGAGTGCTGGCACAGCTAGCAACAAGCCCTGCGCATCATTGAAATATGGTGTGCTAACAAAGGGTTGTCTATTAACCCAAATAAAGCAGTCTTAGTGCCTTTCACGACGCTCCGCGGGTAAGGGTTTAGAATATGCCCGAGGTAGGCATACCGGTCGTAAGAGGCGGCTAATATGAACACAGGTAATGACGTGCTAGCTCGATGGTTGATCTACGGATATGATGCCTCTCACCTCTCATTACCCATCTTCCGGCCAAGCACTGTCAGTTTCGGCATCCCTCCCCAAATCCTTCGGGGAGTATTTTTGCTGTTAACGACAACAACAACAGGCGAAGAAAGTTGTCTATGTTAGAGCCGTCCCTAGAAGCATAATTTTTTCAGCGGAAGCAAAATACCTAGGAGTAACATTGCACAAAACCCTCACGTGGAATTATCATTAGGAGGCTACAATAAATAAAGCAACGATGGCCTTTTTGTCTGTACTAGATTTTATGGCAAAACATCGGGTCTATTTCCCAAAATGACGTAATGGTCATTTAATACGGTTGTGAAGCCAATAGTCACCTACGCATCCCTAGTCTGGTTGCCGAAGACTTCACAAAGAACAGTGGCAACTATATTGAGTAAGCTGCATCGGATCGTCTTGACTTGATCAATAGTCCAATATTGCAGTTAAGTTACGCAATAACTCCTACGCTGAGGATCAAGCGAAACTTTGAGGTTTCAATCGTAGATAGAGTGCTCTGGGAAACAGGAAACCCATATGCTGAATCCGATTAGGAGATTTGGTACACGGATGGATCGAAGCTGGAATCTATGGACCGAATTATATAAAATTGGTTCCAACGGGTAACAACCCAATTATTATTCAAGCCGAAATATATGCAATAGAAATCTGTGGCAGAGCATGCCCCCGAAGAGGACTATCCTCTAGATGGATTTACATTATGTCGGATAGTCAGTGCGCCCTACCTGCCTTGCAGTCTTACAATACAACTTCTACGCTATGAGTACGTCGCAATCCTTAATGATTTGGGAGCCAAAACAAAGTTTTGCTAGGTTGGGTCCCAGGGCATGAAGGTAACGAAAAACCAAGGCTCACGCTAGGGAGGCCATAAGCAACAGGGAAAACAAACAATTTAGGCGGCATTGGCTTATGGGAGGTGTCACGCCCCCTTTTTCGTTATCCCCACTTTTTTTGGAGGTGGTAGAGCTCGATCTCATATAACCCGTTACCAAATTTCAGTGGTCTAACATGAATACTTCCAAAGATATCGACTATAAAGTATTTCATTTGTATGGGAGGTGCCACTCCCCCTTTTTCGTTATCCCCAGTTTTTTGGAGGTGGTGGGAATCGATCTCATGAAACCCCTTGCCAAATTTCAGTGGTCTAATCTAAATACTTCCAGAGATATGGACTATGAAGTATTTCATTCGTATGGGAGGTCCCACGCCCCCTTTCTGTACCAATTTCCAGGTCCCTACCTTAAACCCTTTTAGAGATATTCTCCTTGAAGAAAAAAGTTTGTATGGGAAGTGCCACGCCCCCCTAATATTTTGTTCTGATTTGATAACATGACCTGCGCGTGGTAATAACAAACAAACCCCTCAAAGGAAGTATATGATTTGGTTCAGCCGTTTTCGAGTTTTAGCGTGACGACTGAACACTATTTCATTTTTTACGGGTTAGAGAAACATGCAGGGAAATAAATTTGTTGCAGGACAACGTCTGCTGGGTCAGCTAGTTTAATATACATATAATGTATTCGGTTATATCAGTATGGACGTAGAAATTGTCTTCATAACCTTAAGGATCACCCTAATGTACATATGGCTGATTCCTTGGAAACTGATATATTTCACATCGACTTTTTGTGAATGTCAATGTTACGATAAATAACTTTTGAAAGTGTAAATGGAGTATAAGAAATAGCCCCTGATTCGCATTGCGCTATAAATTAACCCATTAATGGTGTGTCATCAGTTTCTTTTAGAGATGCCCTGACCACAATTAAGCTGGGCATAATCCCACAGGATTATCCTAGTACCATCTAGTTTTCTGAACAATTGAAGATCATAAGGAGGGCCATTTTGAAAGAAGTGTTTAAACTTCAAGTTGGCACTATTAGTCCCCGCTTTACGGGCGGCGCGATTCGCCAAGGAAGGCTTTCAATTTTCTGCGATGATTCTAGTACTGCAGAGTGGTTAAAAGACATCGTCCAAAAACTAACTCCTTGGGAGGGGGCGAAACTGAAGGTAGTCTCGGATGCTGAAGTACCCCGTCGAAGTATGTCGGGTATTTTAAAGTGGACGATTGCCCCTCAAACGAGCATATCCTCAGAGTTATTTCTGTTCAAAACCCGGCCAGATACTAGAGAATCCTCAATCGAACAAGTAGGGCCACAGTGGTGGAAATCGCAATAGCTGTGGATGGCAGTATTTTTGACAACGTACTTCACCGTTATGTAACGAACGCTATATAGCGTCACCGCTTTCGAGGAAACCAAGCCTTTAAAAAGAGTTTTGAAAATTGTGAGAAACCATCTACTACCAGAAACACATACTTCTTTTTTACAATTTTTTAACAATATTGGACCGAGCATATCCTCAGAGTTATTTCTGTTCAAAACCCGGCCCTAGATACCAGATACTAGAGAATCCTCAATCGAACAAGTAGGGCCACAGTGGTGGAAATCGCAATAGCTGTGGATGGCAGTATTTTTGACAACGTACTTCACCGTTATGTAACGAACGCTATATAGCGTCACCGCTTTCGAGGAAACCAAGCCTTTAAAAAGAGTTTTGAAAATTGTGAGAAACCATCTACTACCAGAAACACATACTTCTTTTTTACAATTTTTTAACAATATTGGACCAAAATGATCGATGTGTATCATATCAAAAGGTACATTACCTTTCGGGATGTTATGTAAGAGCCCTTCACGCGGACCATTTATTTTGGAAAAAGTAATACACTTTAAACCTTTGCGAATATGCATCTGAATCTTTTCCTTAAGTTTAGGAAACCAATATGTTTTTGATATCGCATGAAATACTTTCTCACATCCAAAATGTCCCATTACATCGTGATAGTCTTATACGGCTGATACATTAGCGCAAATTCCGAATTAACTGCGCTTTTGGGAGTTAACTTGAGCATAATCTTCATTATAAACTCCCAAAAATTAATAAGATTTGAGCAGTTTTAAAAAATTTGCACTGGCAACACTCTGTACATAAATAGACAACAACACCAAGAAACACTAGGAAATTAAGGGTAGCTGACAGATAGGCGTCGCGCTGGTTTCTAAGTTCCGATTTTCGACAACTAGATGTCGCTGAGGTAGGTAAGAATATAGTGCAATAACAACCAAAGTAGTAATTCTCAATGCTGTTAATCTTCATTTTTGTGTGTATCAGGGTAAAATTTGGATCTGATTAAAGAAGATTTATTGGAGATAATCTCCGTGTGTGTATCCATAGCATTAGAACGTTTCCCTCCATTTCTGTTGGAACATAAAATAAAATTTCTTTACCTACTTTGCGATACACAGCCCATTTCTCATTTCAAATACTTTGCTTTCCTTGTTTTCTAGTTCTTTCCGGATTTCCAAATTTTTTTTATCTCTGTTTTGACAAATTGATAAATTTTGTCCGAAAGTATATTCTTCTAAAACCAATACATTCGAAATTCTATTCAAGGTATCAACGTGTTGCATTTTTATACCACTACGATGTTCTAATTTGTAGTCAAAATTTTCCAACTCGAGAGCCCATCGCGCTATTCTAGGATTTACTTCTCGTTTATGTTAAGTCAGCCTCAATGAATTACAGTCAGTAACTGTACAAAATTTCAGCCCTTGTAAATATATTCTAAACCTCCTTAATGCGTAAATTATTGCTAAAGTTTCCAATTCGAAACTGTGGTATTTGGCTTCTGCTTCAGTACGAGTAGTATGTTTTGAAAAATAAAATATGGGGTGTTTTTTTTTGTAAAAGGATAGCCCCAAACCCGCGAGAGCTTACATAACAATGCAATTCAGTCTCGTCCTTCGGATTGTATATAGATAAGGTTGGAGCTTCCACCAACTTGGCTTTTAATTTTTCAAAACATTCTAATTCTGTTTGACCAAACTTGATAAATATATCAATTCCGACTTCATAAAATGACACTTATCAACTCTAAGTTCCAATTTGTTCCTCACTAATCTACCAAATACTTCTTTTAAAATCTCAAAATAATCATCCTCATATGGTTTTATTAACTAATCTATCTAGATCATCAATTACTAGTATGGGGTAGTTATCTGTCAAACACAATTGGTGAAGAATGCTCCGATCTACTTGGCCTAATTACATTTTTAAGCAATAAATCATCTAATATTTCTTGTAGTTTTTCTTTTTCATTATAAGCTAACCTTCGTGGAGGGATATGGAAAGGCTTTTCGCTATTTAATGCAATTTTCATTTCACATATAGTTTCCGGTTCATCAGGGCGCTTGCAGCACAAATAGTAATCTTTAAATATTTGGTCAAGCTTTTTTTTCGTCTCATACCTTATCTCATTATTATCAATACATGACTCTGTTGCCTCAACTCATATCGTCGCTCCCAACGCAGACTAACACGGTTGAGTTTTCTGCGTCGAAGACTAACACACTTCGTTCTCTGCGTGGAAGACTAACACACTTCAGCTTTCTGCGTCGAAGACTAACACACTTCGTTCTCTGCGTGGAAGACTAACACACTTCACTTTTCTGCGTCGAAGACTAACACACTTCAGTTTTCTGCGTCGAAGACTAACACTCTTCGTTCTCTGCATGGAAGACTAACACACTTCAGTTTTCTGCGTCGAAAACTAACACAATTCGTTCTCTGCGTCGAAGACTAATACACTTCAGTTTTCTGCGTGGAAGACTAACACACTTCAGTTTTCTGCGTGGAAAACTAACACTTCAATTTTCTGGCCAAAATGGGATTTATGCCCTAACTAAGAAGGAAATCTCCATATTGATAGGGGTATTAACCGGTCACTGCCTCATTGGTAGGCATGCAGAAAGGCTAGGTGTGCCCTACCGACGATGCTGCAGGAGTTGCAAAGATGATGAGGAGGAGGAAACAGAGGAGCACCTCATCTGCAACTGCCCGGCTTTAAGCGGAACTGCACATAAAGGACTTGATGGCCTTCATAAAGTCATCTAAGTGGTTCGAGGAGGAGTAACGGTTCGAGGAGAAGTAACGGTTTAGGAGTGTCAGTCCCGGGATTCTGCTATGTGGAAAATCCCAACAACATGGGGAATTTCCATATGGCTGGGTCCCGGGACTGACTTTCCTTGTGTTGGTGGTATCACAACGGGCCTTCCAAAACTGGCCTAAGTGTGCCTCTGCGGCAGCCACTTGAACCTAACCTAACCTAGTCTTCGACGCAGAGAACGAAGTGTGTTAGTTTTCGACGCAGAAAACTGAAGTGTGTTAGTCTTCCACGCAGAAAACTGAA